>JAFELO010001206.1:385921-400350 GCA_017140195.1 Eumaeus atala | reverse complement strand
ACTGTGCATACTGTCGCCATGTCAGTTGACGATACATTTCACACGCAAGTGAGCAGGCGAGTGCATTATCAAGATCATGATGACTGTGCATACTGTCGCCATGACAGTTGACGATACATTTCACACGCAAGTGAGCAGGCGAGTGCACTATCATTTTCACTATCATCACTTCGGTGAAGTTTTTCAGTAATCAGAATGCACAATATAACTATTCTATACTATATCGCTAAATATCAAAGTCGAGCCTTATACACTTTGTGACTTATGTCTTCTCTATTTATTTATATATCATTTTAGTCATGCTTTGCATACATTATATAGTTACAATTCGTTGGTAAAATAACTTGTAAAAGCGCCCTTGGAAATCTTTGTAAATACATAGACATTAATTGTATAAACTTCAATGTTAATATTCATTTGTTTATAAAGCGAGTTCTCTTTTACTTTCCAAACGTGGTTATTACATTTCCAAGGAATTGACGGCCATTGCTGTTTTATTATACGCTAAAACAGGCTAAAACATTTTATTAATTTAAACATAATTTATATAATTCCAACAAAGGGACGAAAACCATTTGAATTCAATGTTATGTAATTTAATCTAATAAACAATCGACATTGATAGAGAAAAGAAAAAAAAAAGGTATGTAAAGATCGTAGCATCTGGTTCTCGGTACACTATTCCATTAGAAAAAGGGCGGAAAAATTGAAAAAAAAAAGGAAACTAAAAAAAGAAAGTTTATTGTAATCACAGATGTTTCAGCTCATTGCTGACACGTCACTCGGATGGACCAATTAAACACAGAGTTTTATAAACCAATGCCGCACCAACATTATACACTCAAACTTTGTGAGACGATACAATACAGTAAAATGGAATCATTCACAGTTAAATAAATAATAGACTTAATATACGAGAGCTATTTACAATCAAATGCAAAATTTGCTAATACACTTAAATTAATGTGATGAGGTTTCGGAGGCACCTGTGTCAGATGAAAGCTTGGAGTTGGTCGTGCTCAAAGCCTCTGGACCCTTTCTGCTGACTGAACGTTGTAAACGAACACAGTTCGTTTCATGTTACACTTGTCGTAATTCGAACATGTTTAAGATCGTTAAAGCAAACAAGGACAATACGATATTAGATAGCGCAATGCGTACGACAAAAACCAAATTAACAATAGGCTATACATATTCAATAATTATTTTGGTTTGATGCCGTAACAAGTAGAATTGCAGGCCTGTTGCAGGGCGTTGCGTGATCACGTCATGTTGACACCGAGCGAGCGACTAGCGTATTCGTAAACGACGTAAGAAATCGAGACGGCCGGTATTACTTTGATGAAGTTCGGCGTAATACCGCGGTACAAGCCGGACAGCCCTTCGCGTTGGACGATGTCACGGAACGTGCCACGCATCGAGCCCTCGGCACCTTTTGCAGCCTTTTCTGTAAAAACAAATGTATAAATAATAATATCTGTGGACTTATCACACCACGTTGGACTAGTCCTGTGGTAAGTACCAAATGGACTTGTGTTACGGGTCCTAGACAACGGACATATATTAAAGGTTTTTATTAAAGTAATGCATATAATACATATTTACACAAACATACTTGACCTAGGCGAGATTCGAACCCGCAATCTATGGCGCAACACGCGGACTAACCGCCATGTTACCAACTGAGGCTATCCGGTTGTCAATATCATGTACAAATAAAACATTTTGTTCTGTAAGATAATTGAATCCATAGAACCAGGGGCTTGTAGTCCCTCAGTCGCAGAAGGAACCTAACATTATTCGTGTTGAGAGATAAGAGGGCCCCATCCTATGATTTTGCTACGAAGTGGGCTTAGTTGTTAATTACGCCACTGTATAGAACAGGAGAAGAGAACGAGGGATACATTTAACATACTTTTCTGCTAAAAGCTCAGTATATTTTGTATAGCTGTTATGTTGTTATAGCTGCTCAGTATTGTTTGTATAGCTTGTGGAGACCTCCACTGTCCGTAATAGTCGTGACTATAACATACTTTCCTACCCCTATAGGAAAAAAAATTGGTAGAAATTGCAACGAAATTCTTTCTGTAGATTTTGAGAAAATCGTTCACATTTAGATAGCTTTTCGGGACTTTGTTATATAATAAGATAATGTTTTTATTCATCTACAATAATAATTTGAACAACACATGTACTCTCTTGGGGTTGGCTATCACTAGGAGCTGTTAAAAAGCTAGCTTTCTAACTTTTAAGAACTCATTATGTACTACCACGTAGTAACAATCCCTCGTCGATAATGCTATATAAAATTTTAGACCTGGAATCCTTATGAACGTCGCCAGATTATGTTTCCAGGGCATATGGGACAAGGTTCTTATTCAACATTACAGAAGAATACGTTAAGAAATGTGTTTTGTACCTTGCGCCTGCAGCCTGGTCCGCACAAGAGCAAGAGGATAGGAGCAAACTTGTCCTAGAGTACAGGAAGTACTGCCGCAGGCGAGGAGTAGCAGCATGCCAGGTTGCTCGTTGTTGGTCTGATATCTGTTAATATATTTCTTCTTCAAAGTTTCATAAACAGCGAGATCGATGCCAGCATAAGGCACTATCCCTAGGATGTTTGGAATGTATCCTTTGTAGAAACATCTGAGACCTTCTCGCGCATAAATTTTTTTCGCCGCATCCATAATGCCAGAATATTGGCCAGTTTTCCTTAAAGCTAGTCTTGTCTTTAGCACCTCTAATGGGTAGATCACAGTTTGGCTAAACGCACCCGCGGTGGCACCGGCGACGAACCTTTCGTATATTTCTAATGGTTGATTCCTTGTGTCACCTTTTATCAATTTCTTCACTTGTTCGTAGGCAGCGAACTTAATGGCCGATTCTGGAGCTATTTTAATAACATTAATGCCATTTCCCCGCCACAACCCTCTAATGCCGCCCTCACTTATCATTTTCGCTAAGCACTTACTCATTTCTTCTCTAGTAGAATTTACCTGGAATTACAAGATATTTTGTAAGTGTACATTTAGTAAAATAATATTTTATGTTAACTATTTGACAAATTTGTCATTTATTTGAATACAGAGTAAGGGTCATAAATGACTGAGTAGTTAGACCAGTGTATTTTTTTTTTAGAATAAAGGAGCAAATGACCAGTCGGGATCTTTTAGGCGTAGACATAAACATAATTGTTTCGCAGATGACGTGTTAACTTCCTCCCTTCCTCCCTCTCGATTGGAGCTCAAGCTCACTGACTCAGCTCATCTCATTGTGAGCGTATCGTCTGAGGTCCTCATAAATCGGCGTATTCATTAAATAAAAATAACAAATTACCTGCAAAAATACTTTAAGTCTATCTAATGGGGCGGTGCAAGTTCTGCTGACTGCGCCGGCAATTCCGCCCGCTAACAAATGTCTCCACCATTTCCCTGACTGCAGTTCACTTTGTGTGAAGTCATCGGGAACGTTCATATCCTCCCCTATGTCCAGGTACTGAAAAGAAATACATTTTTGTTACATATTACAAGGCAAACGAGCCATCGGAGCCTTTTTACGACTACCGACGTCCATGACTCCTCCCCACCCGAATTAATGGCTACTCACAAACCGCAAGAAACGCGACAGAAGATGTCACTTTACGTCCTCCTAAGCAGCATGTCACTACCTCTCCTTAAAATGTATCTATGTCTTGTAATTGAAACAAAAAATTCTGACCGGTTGGTTAAAATTTGGTTAAGTTATAGATTAAGATCTGGAATGACATAAAATACAGTTTATTCCGAACAATTAAGGACAATTGACGCGTAGAACACGTGGTAACTCGCCTTACATATATCCCAAGCGAGGGCGCACAGAATCATTCAGTGTAACAAATATAAAATTAAGACTATCGAATCATTCAGTGTAACAAATATAAAATTAAGGCTATCTTAAAACTTGAACATATTGTGGTACAAAATTTAAAACTTCACTATCGCGGTATTTTTAATTTACGCGGAATGTATAACATTTAAATAAACCGCGATAATGATGTTCATAACGAGCCACATTTGCTTAGTAAATCATTAATCAACGTCATAGTTTAGATACGCAATGTCCTTACAATTTTACAAATTACGCATAACTTATACGAACGCATTACGTCTAATTATAAAGTTGTGCTTACGTCACTACTGCAAGTTAACTAGACAGATATGTGTCGATTTTAAAACGACAAAGCTAACTAAGAAATAATTCTAAATACATTTAATTCGTTATTAAATAAAATTCTATGACGTGTTTTTGATGCAAACATCAGAAGGATTCAAGACGTTGACGTGTATAATTTGTTATATAATATACATAATACAGCAACAGCTATACAAAACGTATGTTGTATGTATGTCTTATATTTATGACTACATTGTTTAAAGATCATTTTCTAACAATTTTATAGTTAATCATTTTTATAGTTGTAAATCAAACAACACTGCCATATACTAGATGAGCTATCTATGTATTAATATTCTTTAAACTAGAACACATTTCGGACTATCGCTTTCATTTGTAAATACCGTAATATTTAATTCCTTCGAATCCCCTTCCATCAGGAAAGCAAAGCGTGTCAGCAAATTTTCCAAATACATTTTGTTAAATTTGATGAAACCTTAAACAAGTTATTGAATTAATATATTTATTCTTCATGTTTGTATCAATTGTTCGTGATAATCGGAACATCCTTGTTCGTAACAATAATAGTGCTATGCAAAAACATTTCTTAAAGAAAAAATCTAAACATAAATAGTCAATAGACGGCCAAAATGTCAACAACCGTTGTCATTTTATTATGCGTAAGTCCTTTCAATGCACAAAAAGTATGCATTTGAAATTAATGTGGTATACTAAGGAATAGCATGATGATGATGTTGAGGACGCCTACAAATGACGGCACACATTTCGGGGTTCTACATGCAAGTATCATGTACTTTTCAAACAAAATGATATATAATATACGATTATAAAGCTAAAGAGTTTGATTGTTTGGTCAAACGTCTCAGGAACTATTGGTCCAGTTTGCACAAATATTTTGATGTCAGATGAACCTTTACCAATATATATAGTAGATATTGTCTACAATAGTGGAAGGGGTAGTGCAATTCTGCATAGTAGGGGGTAGTGCGATGCATGGTGCATGACAGTACATCCTCCTATGGAACCGTGTTTAGGGCGGTTCCAAAAAAAAATATATGTCAACTGTCAAGCACAATAATTTTTGACATTTAATTATTTTTTTCCGAAAGGTTTACTTCTTTTATAAATGGGGTTATAAATGGGACAGGCCCCCTCCTTTCCCGCAGATGGGGAGGATGCAGCCTGATATTTATTTAAGATTAGCTATAGTTACTATCATTATATTGGCCGAGGGGAACGGGTCCCGTCGCCCCCCTCTTTAATGCGGGCGCTCACTGATTAGCCTAACCGGTACGACGTTATAATTGGGATTGAATTTCGATCGCTGAGCGAGCGCTAGTCCTTCCTACTGGACACGCAGACTTCTAGTCCGATGAACTGTTATGGCAAATGCAAACACAGAGCGCTGCTTGTTCATAGATATATCTCATCACAAGCTAACAAATTAAAAAAATGAATTACAAAAAGAAAATTGCCAAACTCACCTGACTCCTTGTTGGTTTACACAATTAAGTCATCTATTGTTTACATTTTGCATAAGAGAATTGAACGATCGGATAGTTTATCAAATATGCTATAGTCATGATATATTTATAGTTATTATATGATAGTTTATAAACTATCCGATCGTAATCGGACATATTTTTTTTAATAATTTATCATATAATTGTAACATGTACGTTTGCTGAATAAAATTAATATTAAATCATTGTACTATAATGAGGTAGTAACATATTAAAATCATAATTGTATGTGTTTTCTCTTCATATTAACATACTTCATTCTATATATACTTGGAAATAAAATTAAGTATTTTACAAACTATTACTAAAAACAAATAAAAAAACAACTGGTTGTCTGTAAGTCGGTTTATGGACGATATTATTTTGAGTGGTAACCCTTCTCTAATCGATCTCTGAAGCTCTCTCGCACGTAGGTTCCACCCATTCGGTCCATTAGGTACTGTGACTCGGGACGTTATTATTACGTCATACTTTTCCGTGATAAGTTACGTAGATAACGTTAACAATTTACGAGACGTTGTCACTTTAAAAATAACCTTAATAGTCAATACCTAAATAACAAACACGACGTTAATATGAGAAAAAGAAGCCATTTCTCCAGAATACATTCAGTGCAATATTCATCTAATGTTAAGTGAGAAATGCTTAGTTGGCTATTCAAGCACGCACCTTTATTGAGTATTTATGTATGTCATGATTATCTATCTACCATGAGGTAGATAAGCATTAGGTTCTGAAGCGGAATTTCCCCAGTTGACACATACAGTACTTATAGCAAGTTCCTCGCAATAATTTTCATAGAACAGAATTTAACATTAACTGAATCGGTCTTCTAGTTTTGTTTAAATAACAAGCACTGTTGGATCGTTGCTAAAAGCTAAAACCTAAACGGTTAACCGGACTAGTGTAAGGTGTTCGTTCGTGCGCACCGGACGGTGGTCATCGGGAAAAGCGGCTTGGACCCTAGCTTCGCCCTAGATGGGAGTACATGCATAGAAGTAGTTAGGGGCAGTACATAACTTTGATATTTTTGTACGACTAACGGCATCGGCTTCATCCTAGCTCTTTAACAAGTCTGCACGCACATGTCAATAAAAAATGGCTAATGCATGTTTCGATTAAACGTGAGCTATTCCAGACTGTCCTTAGATCAAAATGAAAGAATCGACTTCATATACAACTGAACATGATAGACTGATATAATAATTGCTGTCAATGAAACGGTATCAAGGTCGATACGGCCACAATTTCATCAGGGCATGAATTACGATAACAACGTGACTATTCGAGCTTATAAGGTTACTATTTAACCTTTTTAGTTATTTACTTTAGGAGAGCAATCGGTAATATACTCTTTTTGTTTACTAGAATAAAATTGTTCTATAACTATCTATTCTTCTATCTTATACTAAAAGAAATCCAAAAATAGATATTTATTTAATTCGATTCGCAATTGGAGTTTGCCCCAATATTTTTCACCTAACGCGGCAACGGACACGGCTCGATATGTTTTTTTTAATGTGATTTTCTGTGTAAATTTTGTATGTATACATCGTAAAGTACACTTCATCCCGATACTCCCAAGGAATCCAAACTTACGCGGGTGAAATTGTGGGGCACAGCTAGTTAAGAGTTTATTAATACGCTAACATTTTTATCTTCTAACGACCTATACCGTAGCGAACTATGTATCACCATATAATAAATTCTATCTTATTCTGTATCATCCAAATTGATATACAAAAATATCAAAATACACACCCAGCGTCTCAAAAGCGTCCATATGTTAGAAGTGCAATTGTCAAATAATGGACTTTTTAAAAACAACGTAAATTCATTCGCATAAACTTTTGACTCTGCCAGAAAATATGTTTAAACTATACACTTCTTTCGAATGTGCTCTATGAAAACAAGTTAAAAATGTGCGTAAAGTTGACTTCGCAAAAATGTGTCTATATACAATGCGCTTAGGAATGACAGTCCCGTATGAAATCATGTATCTTGTATTTTTATAAGTCAATAACCAAAAACCTATATTATACTTAGGCATAAATACTGTTACAATAAAAAATAAAAAAAATAGTACCAAATGTACTATTTTTTTATTTCGAATATATAATTTTTAAATCGATAATTTTTTAACAAAAGAACCATTTCATGTATTTTAAGAGATGACTTGCAACCTATAAGAGAAGCACTGGTAACTTCTTAGCTGATTATAGGTGAATAGGGTGGTAAAATAGAATAAAAGGTCACAGAAAAGAAATTTGGTTACGGATGAGATTTTTCTTACAACTGAGCAACATTTTAAGAAACAAAATTATGCTCAAAGCCCGAAGAAAACTTCCCAATTAGTCAAGTGAGTCAGATCGTAAAGCTCGATCAACCCAACATTGTTTAAAACGAACGTTCCGGACTTGATTAGAGCTGAATGCTACCCTTCATGTAGTCCCGACCTTAATCCGCTGGACTATGATTTATGATCAGTCATAAAGAGTACAGCTTGCTCTAAGCACCATGACAAATTGGAGGAGTCTCTAAAGCAATCCATGAGATTGGCATTTAAGAATTTCCTAATGGAAATATTGCGTGCTCCTACTGTGCAGTGATACACTTCGTATAAGCTTTTTTATTTTTGTTTTATATTTGTGTATCAAACCGACGCACTGTAAAAGTAATAAATATTATTCACAATTAAAAAAAATGCCTTACT
This sequence comes from Eumaeus atala, assembly GCA_017140195.1. Classification (NCBI taxonomy): domain Eukaryota; kingdom Metazoa; phylum Arthropoda; class Insecta; order Lepidoptera; family Lycaenidae; genus Eumaeus; species Eumaeus atala. The sequence continues at coordinate 391,941 of JAFELO010001206.1, read as the reverse complement.
TATATTTATGGCAAGACTAGGTATATATTTGTGATTGAAACCTTAGTAAAACAGGTAAACATTTAATAGCCTGTTTTGGTTTCTTGTGCCGCTGGATAGGGTGGATTGTTTTCATTATGTTTTCTAACGTATAGCACGTCAGAAAGCATAATGAAAATAAACAATAAGTATTTAATCGGAAAAACACATTTAACAGGAACGCGTGCGGTGCAGTCAACACGTTGCATAACTTTGCTGTTACGCTACAAATTCATTTGTGTACATTATGTGTACTGCACGTCACAAACTACGAATGATTTATATAAAACAGATGGCAAATCTTTGTGAAGACTGAAAACATGTAGTCATAGGTATATTTCCTATATGGACAGTAATTTAAACTTTACATTGTACTTTACTAGCGCTCGTTCAGCGGTGAATTCGGTCTCAATTATAAAAAGTAAACCTTTCTTAACAAAATAATTAGATGTCAAAGGTTATTGTATTTTAAAACGTGTCTTTCACTACGTATGCGTGCCGCAGGATGTGTATCGTCTAATTCATCAAAACAATAAATCGAGTGCAGATTATATTAAATTTCTACAAATTTTCTCCATACAATCTTCACTTGTAACAGGAATTTGAGATAAATTCCTCTATTCGCATGATTCCCTGAAAAAGGTATGGGATTTTTTCTTCGCGTATTAATATACACATACTATATACGCGTCATGTGAGAGCATGTTTCAAAATAAGAAATGAAAATATACACCATTGCATTGCAACTCCCCGAAAAAATCTGTAGTAACAACTGTTACTGAAATATTTAATTTCTTCTTATTTACGTAATTTTCGCTAATGGGCGATATAGTCGTATCTCAACAAAGCCCTCTACAAATAAAAATAATAATAAATATTCGGAAGCATGTTTTATAACATCTGTTTAATGTGATAATTAAGAGCAAAATTCTCTAGACAGGCAGACATTTTTTGTAAGAGGTTGTTGCTGTTGCCATGCAGCAAGAGGACGGCTAAGCTATCGACTTACGCGTGGTGTGAGATTATCCGGTGGCCCATTGGAGGACTCCTTCCTTCACAACACACCTACATAGACAATATACCGTCTAAAGCGTTACCACAACGCTCCGACTGGTTGTCTAGTCCCCTATTTTTTTTTTGCGTCTTCAGAACCTGTTTGTTTCCCGTCTGGATTGAGTCGATGATGCTACAGCGAAGAATGTTACCCGTATACAAACGCATACGATCGTAAATTATTTAAGTCGCCGCGTTTCTCTAATACAAAATTAGATCAAAATGTGTATCACGAGACTTTGTACAGGGCTTTGGTGAAGCCAATTCGTTGACGTCGAGACAGACATTTAAACTGTGGTTTACTTCGTTATTGACGAAACGGAAAATGAACACGTAGCCATCAGTGGCTTTTCGGAACATCTACTGACACACATATTTCATATTAATAGATAAAATACCAACGTAACGCTAATATAATCTATTTTAAAACAACGATAAAGAGCAAGGTAACGCAGCGAAGAATGAAACGTACGAAAATAGTTCATCTATTGCGGAAGTTTCACAAAGTTTTGAAAATGATGGTAATTATTTTAGTAAGAATATTGTCGTCCGGGATAGGGACGGAGAGGGATGGTTATCTTGTCGGGTTTCATAGGTTTCGCGTAGTTCTGAATGGCTATATTGGGCAAGTAACAGTATTTGTATCGAATACAAGCTACATAATATAAATGTTTTTCCCGATAGAGGCATAAGTGAAAAACAATCAGGGATGCTCAATCTTTAATGACACTATTTCAAGTGTTAAACAGAAAACCAATTCATAAACTAAAAAAGCAATAGTTATTGTGATGCTTCAAAAGTTACAACAAAAATGTCTATACACATTTGTATTTGTGGTATTAACCGTAGCTATGTAGGTATACTGCAAATTACACATTTAAATACTGAATGTAGACTGTATTTAAAAATTATAGTTCTTGTAATGTGCTCACAACCATAATAATTACTTTGCATGCGGAACATTGCCAATAAGTAAGTATTGCTATCACTATTTCATGTTCTTTATCTTTTTTTTCAATACAACGAAGCCACTCCAAGTTCAATCGTTTAGAACAGTCGCATTACTTGACTTGTAAATCATTTGTGGGTGTACGAGGTTGCAGGATCAATAATCACATATCATTGTTATCCTTTACTGATTACAATATTATAAATTATTAATGATTGTAAATCAACAACAACACATTCACGCCGGTTCCCTGACGGTGTAGGTAGGAATTTTGAAGCAAAATTCAAATATTTTTCGATTTCTTTAAGTTCTATATTTATGGTAATATTAAAAAATATTTCAAACAAAGTGTACACTGATGAATTTTGTATTTTTATGGTGTGATCTTGTTAAATATTCATATTGTAAGAGCTCCACGAGGCGGCAAAATACAACTTAAACAATAGTTAGCATTATATCATTTAGTAAAATTGCCATCATCTACAAATTTTTGGAGTGCTCTACGTTTAGAAGAATTGCGGTAATTATTAAATTTCTTTGATATTATTTTTTAACATGTTGTTCATTCATTTTTTGACAATAAGTACACTGTACTAGGCTCTTCCGCCCCTCGCACTACCTAGGCACACTGAAGTCCAGTGTCGACTCACCTTCACCGTTAAATTAAAACTACAATATAATAAGATGTAGAGGTCCGTAAGTTGTCATTGTTAATTGGAAATTTCCTCAAGGATTTTCTACAAAATTTCCTAAATATTAATAGTTTAAGAGATATCGGCAAAAAAACCAGGAAGGCGCTGCTATTTAATAAAACGATAGTACAAAGTTAAGGAGGTTACATTACTAAATTACTTTACGTGTTATCAGCAAAACATTAAAGGGGGTTTTTATGTGTTTATATACCCATTGAAACTATATAGATGATAGTTGACAGGTGGTACTCGGTTCTCTGTGCCAACCTTTAATGAACTGCCATCGACGAAGTGTTATTGTTGAAACTAGAGGTTAAGCAGTTTCAGAGATCCACGGAATAAACTGCTCGTTTCTATTCAAACGAATTCATTTCAACGCAATAACGTTTCGCGCGTGGGTTTCCCCATTATCGCTCTTGTGTCATATAAGGATATCGTGTCTAGCGTGTGATAAAGAGATACGTCATTGACTCGCAAGCGACGCGTCACGCATGCCGGCTGTATTGAGCTATATATTTAAGTAGGTCATTCGATGATAATTAATAGAACACACAATGTTTATAGTAAACAACAAGAACAACCTTAAAAGCCTGGCGCCACTTCTCTTCCCATTATACACAAGCGACACCAGTGAAGCTGACGACCAACCCTTATATGGTCTAGAAGTCGAAGCGTAGAAACGTGGCGCTTTAAAAGATTGACCCCACTTTTGGAGACTGAGCTGTCTTTCTGACTGAGCGCGACAAACATACTTTATCCACATATCAATCAGGCTTGAGCGATCTAGGTCCGCCCACAACTGCATAGATTTATTTCTAGCGGATTCTTTTGCTTAAGCACGAGGGTGTAAACTCCATGTGAAGATACTGACAAAATAATATGATGACGCGTGGATAATCCATGTCACCTACTGACAACAGCGTACACGTGCTGGCAATCTGTATTCTTAAACAAATGGAAAATATCTTAAAAAGTTCAATATGTGTGATGCCGAAAATCGAGTTTATTGCTAGGATTATAAAGCGCCATAAGAACGTACACAGTTCACATTTTTTAATAAACTATGCAACTATGACTTGGCGATAGTCGTTACCGAGAGTTGGTGTAATGTTAAGGAGATGCTTTTAGGAGTTTCTCGTTAACCCATATTATGATGTTCGCATACGTTGCAACCAGTGACATAATATCTATCTGCACCTCCAGAGGGGAGCATAATACCCAGGTTGGGAAACCCTTTACTAGATAGAAATTACAGATAGGCCTTCATTTCTCATCACGGCATGGCACTACAATGTATTCCGAATTATCTTAGTGGATTACACAAGTTACTTTAAACAAATTGCAATAGTGTATAACATGTACTTATGAAGCGGGTTTTTATTAATTCGGTTATACAACTGTATGCAGTCTACAGTGTTCATACTGTTTACACATCTTTGTGAACCACGGGTGTCGTTGTTCAGCCGTGTCACTTTTAACTAACATAGCGTCTGCGATAGAACACCAGTTACTTGTTTGTATAACCTAATTGATAAAATAATATATCGCTGCACAGAGAAATGCTTACAATTAATATTCTTATAATAAACTATATTTCATATCACTCAGAGCTGAAGGAAAACCTTGTGAGCAGCTACACGTCGGATCTGAAGTATGATGTTTATACATACACCTGGCTTAAAAAGCGTTCTCCTTGACCCAGGTGCGTATCAGTTAGGGTAGTCCTGAACAGACTTGAAACCCATTTCCATTGCACCGTCTTATGTCGGAACACAGTGATTACAAACATATCTCAACTAAAGCGAACAAACATGTGAGTGCAGGTTATTTATTCCTAATTAACCCCTAGTAATATTATATTTTGTTAGAGTTCTCCTGGTAGGTATGTGTATAGCCTGTGTCAAGAGGCCTCGCTCTTTCAACATTATTTTTAAATGGAAACTTCTTAATTTGTGTAATTTCGGTGCAAATATTTTACCTATAATCAACTTTTTATATGTTCTCTTACGACCTATTGCTATTGACCTCAATCAAGGCGTGATAACGATAACTTTCGGCCTATGCGTTTTTGGCTGTCCAGACATGTTCAGATGTGTTCAGTAAAATGTTCTAAGTATTCTCGGTAGGACACATCCCCTATCCCTAGCCCTCGAGTTATCACCCGGATTTGAGCATGCTATATTATTTCTATGTTGTGACAAGTCAATAAGAAATATCACAGATCTATATAAAAATGTATCTCTATTTTATGTTATGTAAAAACGCATCTTTATTTTATGCTTAACTACATTAAAATGTGTATTTATTTTATTTCATTATTTTCAGCGACTAACGTCAACAAAAGGCACCGTAATGAAAAATTTCTGTTTTAAACTTGTAATTCGCAAAGCAAATAGAATATTCAAATCAGTAGAACTAGAATACAAAGAAAAAATGACGTTCTTCGCTCCTAAAAATTGAGTGAAAGTTCCTATGGAAAGGAATGTTAAAGATAAATTCGCACTGCGTAACTCTGCCATATGTTCACAAATTGGTATTTCGCGACAAAAGTGAGGTTAGGCGTATATATGTGCCGATTAATATTATTTAAAGTCATAAAATTGTCGGTGTAAAAACAAAGAGAAAACTTTACATTCGTGAACAGAGATATTTTGTTTTTAGGTGCAAAGGTAAATTCTCATAACACTAGTTCTTTTTGTCACACTCCTTTGGATAATTTACACTGCTATTATCAAAAGAGAACTACATTTTTTATGATCTAGTAATGTAAAATTCTCGCAATAGCGCATTAGCGACAGCCAAACAGTTCGCGAGATAATACATTTTTGTACAAAGAAAATATAAATTAGAGATAAGTAGGAGTAATAAAAAAAAGAAAAGTACTTATCCGCATGATAATTCATTTATTATTCCCACTAATTATTAATTTGGAAGTTGTTTCATTTTAAAATACAAGGATCCAAAATTCCATTCACATTTATAAGTCAAGGTGAAATGATGAATTAAATGGGCACAGTCTGTTTAATGTGCAATAGAAACAAATGAAAAAGAATGAATTATCCGGAAAAGTTGTGAATCAGATAGTTACCTAAATAATTCGGTTTACCTTTGCCAAACATTGCCGGAGTATGAACAGGAAATCCTCGAAGACATCTCCAGTTGAGACAGTAGTCTCCTCTAATTCCAGAGACATTTTATATATTTTATAATTACGTAAATAGATAACACTATTATAAGATCACAGACAATTTTTTTCTTTGGAACAATATATTCAGATCGCTACTAATACTATATTTAAACGAGTGTGT
>JAFELO010001206.1:343627-385415 GCA_017140195.1 Eumaeus atala | reverse complement strand
CTGAATATTCTAACCGTAAGGGATGAAATAGGTGTTGACATTTCGTATATGGGTTAGTCTGGATGTCCCTCAAGTTAGAAGCATGAAACTGCAATATACACACGGCGCTGCGTCGTCTGATCCGTTTCTTTGAATTTGGCTCGACAGTCTAGCAGTCTATTTTGCTACTTTTCTATCGACTTCCTACTGATATCATAAATGTTAAAGTGAAAATGTGAGGATAAATGTGGATATGAATTTCACGCAAAATCTTCTAACCTTTGAACTACCGGGGAAAATTGAAAACAAATTGATATTCCAGAATTCGATTAAAACTTCAAACGAAAGTAGGTTTTGATCAAAAATCGGTTTGGTATTTTCATAAACCTTTTTTTTTTTTGAAGCGGGGAAACGCATTTACGCGCCTTCACCGGTGGTGTGCGGGACTCGCGACACACGATAGTGACGAATACCCACAAAAACCACCGCGAGTGCCATCAGTGCTGCCCTTGGTGAGGCGCCCCGGAGCAACAATCATCAGGGCACCTCGACGGCTAGTCAGCCCCCTAAGGACCCCCTAGGGACCAACTCCACCTCCAGAGATGGGGTTGCCGAGCACTACAGGACAGCCCCACCAACTTTGGGATAGTGCAATGGAATGAGGTTCCCATCCTCGCCCCTTGCCCCGTGCGCAAATCGCCACCTCCTGCTGCTCCTATGTCCCCCCTTCTCATAAGAGCCAAAAAAATACTGTCCAAGCTTAGTAAATCGTCTATACATTATTACTAATTTGTTATTTCAGAGGTTGTGTAACCACTTCGAGCATGCGAAACAAATCCCCCTCTGCATTCATCCCGAAGGTTATGGAAGATTATTATTATAAATAACTAACACGAGGTGGGAAATTTGGTAAAATATTTTTTTTGTGCTTAAAGATTAATGTAATCATAGTACAATAAAGTCTCTCAAATTTAACAAGCTTCCGTTTACATTTACTACTGTTTTCATTTACACTTCAAACAACAATTGTTCCTATGTTCTCTAGCACATGAAAGACATAAGTTAGTGAAATATTCTTAAATTTACCTAATTGTAATAGATTTCTGTTACACACGAACTTATCCCAATTAGGCAATCCCAGTCCGAAATTTAATCACAAAGTGCACAACTCAAACAAAAAAAACACGTACAAATAGTCGCTACCGCGATTAGTACTTCGGTACTTGTACGTGTTCCAATAACGGACAATAACGAAATTGCTGTGTAACATTTGTTGATTACAGCTGCAAGGATTTGGTGTTGCTTTTCGAAAATCATGCGTACGTTTGGCAATAGTAAGTGTTCTTGACATTCGTAGAAATCTACTCTGACAAGATACAAGTGAATGTTAACGTGTTCATGGCCAATGCGTACACCCATCGAAGAACCTTGGACTGGCTCTAAAAGTGCTTAGAGCCTCATTGCGCAACGACCTAAGAATGGAAGGTGAGATATAATTTGGCATATCAAATTGTATTTTTTGTACTTATAGTTATTATAATTAACAAACAGCTAATAGAATGAATATCTACCAGATGTCCTATTTAAATGGTTAATAGCAATCTCTGGCAATAATTGGGTCGTAAAGTCCAAACGACATTGTGCTTTTAAAACTTAGGGGAGCCAACGTGACGTAGGACTTTCTAGAAAAAGAGCTATAGAAGTCCATTAACGCCTTTAAAATTGGAAACGCAACAGTGAGTAGAGGGTGAAGGAAGGCAACCTAAATAAGGTTGCCTTCCTTTACTCTCTTTTAGAATGGACCGTTCATCATAAACCGCATGATACGCGACAAAATAGCGTATTCTTAACATCGATTTTATGGCCATAAAATCATTAAGCGATCACAATGGCGATTCGATTCGTTTACAAGTCTACGCTACTACGTCATACAGTATTTTTAGTATCAGAATGGGCGATCCTTATTAGCACTAACAAAGTGACTAACAAAATGTTCTACTTTATTAAACTAGCGTCTGGTTGACTTTTAAACTTCCTCCTAGGTGTGACAACGTTCTGACAAACGAATAAGACCTTCTTTCTGATTGAGATATATTTCTAACAATACTTGTCCTCTTTACAACATTTAATCCAAGGTCTCCCATTCAACCACATTTACTTGGGAAGTGGAAGTAGGAAACCAGTTTGGAACACAATTCCGTATCAGTATCACAATGTCTAGTATGACTTAGATATATGTATAGAATTATTTGCAAGGTCATTTCTTTATATCTCGATGATAGTGTTATGGCAAGCACTCGTGGATGACAATCACTTTTTCTTAGGCGAATCTAACAAACAACTCAAAATTTTTGTGTACGTGTGTTGCTCATAAATACTGAAAAGTGGCAAAAAATTGGAACGGACGCATTCGACCGTGTAAGCGTGGTCTATCATTGTAAGGACAAATGCTGACGGTGGTGAAAAGTCGTAGTTGACCGTTCGACTCTCACGCAATTAGATGACTAAACAATTCGCTCAATTCTTAGTATACGTATGTAACAGTGATATAACCAAGAGATATCGGCTTTCTAGCAGATAGTGAGTTGCCACCGCAAAAAAAAAGGGTCCTTTATTCCTGAATTAAATGCAATTCTATGTCTGTATGTATACAATGGGAGAACCGTAATAATAGTTCCTTATGATGATTTGTGAAATTGGGAATCATGCGTCTACCTAAGATAAGTCTTGTCTCATTCACAGAATAGATATATTAAGTTTATGTCATCGTGAACGTACTAGAACCTCAGCCTAATGTTGAGTACGGACTCCATTATTAAATTGAAGATATGAAATAACAGTGGATTAAAAATAAGCTTTATAGAAAATGCATAATGTGAAGTGTTTAAGCAAATATTACTGTATACATATACACAATGTAGCTAAATGGCTTGGCTTACACGCCCCCATTTATCAATAACATTTACACTGGTCAATCAATCTACGATACAGAGTCCAAAGTACTGTACTGTGACCTTATATATTTCCATCATTAGTCACTGGTATGTGTTACGCAACTGATTATTTAAAGGACACTAATTTCTAAAGGATTTAATATTAAAAACTCGTACATTAACTGTAATCATAATAGAACGAAAGACAGGACAAAAGAGTATAGCCAAAAGGCCCTAGGGCCGGCAACGCGTCTGTAAGACGCCTAGTCTTGCAAATTTCTATGGGCAGTGGTAGTCACTACCCACCTGCTCGTTTGCCATCTATCTCATAAAAAAACAATTTTATTTTTATTCTCTAAAGCTAAAATATATAAACCCTCCTCTTACCTATACTTTAAGTTGAACAAACTTACGTATGTGTGCGAAATTTCATTAGAACCGTTTATCTTCGGAGAATAGAACGGACAAACATCGTGACACTGCACTTTTATTTATTAAGACTACAACATTACATAAGGAAGAGTAACAGGTATATAATATGCCGCGCATTAAATAGCATAACAAGTGCTTTAGTTATACTATCTATAGCCTATTAGCGTGTTTCCTTTTTTGTTTTTTGTTGACGCGGGGAAACGCATTTACGCGCCTTCAACGGCCCTGGGTGGGGTGGTGTGTGGGACTCGCGGCACATGACAGTGCCGAATACCCACAAAAGCCACCGCGAGTGCCATCAGTGCCGACCTCGGTGAGGTGCCCCGGAACAACAATCATCAGGGCACCTCGACGGCCACCCCACCAAGAAGACCACCCTTAGGGGGCTGACTGGCCGTCGAGCTCCACCTACACAGATGGGGTTGCCCCGCACTACAGGACAACTCCACCGACTTTGGGACAGTGCAATGTTGTGAGGTTCCCATCCTCGCCCCTTGCCCCGTGCGTCAAAGCGCCACCTCCTGTTGCTCTTAGGTCCCTTCTTCTTATAAGAGGGGTACTGAGAGCGATTCCTCCTCCTGATTTTTAAACCCTCTCTTCTTTTAAGAGGAGTGCAAAGATCCCCTCGGTTCAATGGGCTTCTCCTGTGTTCTCCCCAGGCTACTAAGCCCCACCGCCACGACAAGGTTTGAACCATGGTGGGGAGCGTATGTTCCTAGATCAGTAATGAACATAAACCACTTGTTCTCTAATTGGATAGTGCCGGATATATCGGAATCTCATATTGGATTTTTTTTTAGGAGAAACTCACTGCTGGTTGGCGACGCTATTGCTACTGCCCCTATAGTTCATGGGAGTAGATCTGGGCTATTAGCAAAATCTACACATCTTTTACTGCCCGTACTAAAACACAAACAAAATTCTTTGGCAGACCATCTTTATTCTACAATTCTATGTCATAAAATTCTGATTACCGGAAAGAATCAAGTCTTGATTTGCACTTGACATTTGGCGACAAACAGGATTTTCATTTATATAACTTGTTGCTATGCCAACGTATTGTATAATGTCTCAAACTCAATGCCAATCTATCCGTGGTGATATCTATCTGTAATAATATTAAAAAGATGCAAAGTTTCTAAATTTTATTTGTTTGCTGAATATTTTTTGAGGTAAGAGTGAGAACTAGTTGAAAGCTAAATTTGACTATATTATCCTTCCTCTATATGTGGCGGAGGGCAAGGCAGATATGTAAGGATCGTGGTACGTGATACACCGTTCTCTCTGCCTACTTCTATTAGGGAATTAGCGTGACGATATTTTGTTGTTGTTGTCCTGTATATAAAATAAATTGAACATTTTATCTAATACAATTTTGAACAATGACATGCTTGAAGTTGGTGCAAGACAACGGCAGGGTCTGCGTCTGCTCTCGCTCCGTGCCAACCACGCGGCAAAAGATACCATTGGCTGGTGCCACAAGCATAATTCATTTCTCAAAATTATAATGTACTGGCAGTCCGTCCCGGCTTCGCACGGATATTCCACGAAATATGGCAATAATTCATTGATTTACAAAAATGGATTGTTAAAAACATAAAAATTATAAATGGGAAATTCGGGCACGTAAACATTACGTTACAATGGCAACAAATTATCTATGACGCAGCAACGTCGCGACGGCTACTTGGCAATAATTTCTACATACAAGTTTTCATAATGATCGAAACATTTTAGAAAATGTTATATTGCCAACAGTCACCAGTGATAATGTAGGATTCTAATGATCGGTCCAGTGGTGTCAGAGCCTATTCGATACAAATAAACAAATTATCAAATATTTCTTCTTTATAATATTAGTATAGATAATTTAGTTCCTTTACTTTCTGGTGTGATGTATTGAATTTGTGTTTGATTTTTTGTTTAGGTTTAATTCTTTTTAGTTTTAAGTGCCATAGGCTTTTTAGTGTCATGTTTAGGTGTGTAAAGTTCTTATCAGAAAAAATCGATACAAATACTAGGTGTGTACATTGTCGAGGAGTACCCTCAAGTGTCTCCTGGTTCTATCGTCAGTTCGACTCCAAGATTTTACTAAATTGTAGTGATTTAGTTAAAAAAGACCAAGCAGTACGAGCGCTGCTTAAAAGGGCAAGATTTATGTGCTGGAAAAGGATTGATAAGACCTCTTCTTTAAAAGAATTTAATATTTAGTACACTTAGTACCAAATTTCAAATTCATCCATTCGCACTTACAAAAGGGATGAGATTTTTGTTTCAACCTAGTTGTTAGATATGTTTTGAAGAATGCGAATCAGGCCGTGCAGTGCAAACTTATAAATTATCATATTATACCACTTTCTAGGATTTCGAGCCGGATCTCTAATAAGAGATACCACCTAAACCGGTTTTTTATGATAAAAAAAATATCATAATATATGTTTATATAAAATTGATAAGCATGACTGAAGTGTTATATTTTATCACATGTTACGTCAACTTAGTTTTACCAGTACAAATGTTAACCTGCCGACCTACCCGATTAGGGCACTAACGTGAGAGTTGTCAGACTTCACTAATACAGTAGTATTCCTATCAGTAAGTGAAGTATCACTTCACGGAAAACACTAGTTCAAATACCTATAGTTGCCTTATGTATTTACACCGTTTAACATCGGAGGAATAATACAATTAATGTTCCTTTTGGAGAAAGAGGATATTATTTTTCTAAGATTTACCCTGAGACCTAATTTTTCCGAGTCTTCCTATGCTCTGCCTCTCATATAAGAACAGGGATATGATATTATATTTTTACCGTAGATAGTCAGGAATTTACTTCTAACTGAGAATAAATAAAAATAATGTATAAGAGCAGTGATTAATTGTTACCCATTAATTACAAGCTGGATTTTAAACTGGTTTATATAATTATTTTTATTTATTTTCAGATTAAATTCGAAATGTTTCGTCTGTTTCACTATACACACCGCGACGTTACGCAACACACACAATTGTACAAAGCAATATATTATAATAATAATTATTATATGTAATTATATGAAAGATGATTCTGTGCTCTGTTTATACCTAACAATACTTATAATTTATATTGACTCACTCGTGGTTTAGTGGTAAGCATGATCAGCCAGACGTGGGATCCCAGGGTGTACCCGGGTGAATCCCGGGTGGAATAAAAAAAAAAAGTCTGGCGTTAGGGTTAGGTGCCTCGGAGAGCACGTTAATGTTGCATATCTGTCAAAATATTTGCATAGTCTGTACTGTGATGACAGCTATTACAGCTGATGCCCGTATTAGACACTTAGTATATTCAGTACGGCCCCGAAGACCATGAGATGAGGACACCCAGGGTATGTACCTCGGTGATGTGATGTGTTATATAGCTTGCCATCATACACGTAATGCCTAGAATATATCTCTTGGGATGGTCACACAGCCCTTCACATGTCATCGTGAAGTAACGCATCAACACGTATAAGTATATACGAGGGTGGTTCTAAAAGTTCTAAGCCCGACCAAGGAAACGAAAGAAAAGTGGATCTAAATTTATTTTTATTTTTCGACATAGTCTCCATCAAGTTCAACACACTTCTTCGACCTGACGTGCAACGTGTATCTCCTCGAAAAAAAAAAGATTCCGGAAGGTCGGCGAAATAATCGTTTACTGCGACTATCACCTCATCTTTGGTCGAAAATTTCGAGCCACCCAAATGTTTTTTAAATTTGGAAATAAATGATAATCCAAGGGGGCTAAATCCGGTGAATAAGGTGGGTGGGCCAGCAATTCGTAGCCACGATCATGGATTACAGACATTGTTTCAACCGAAGTGTGAACACGTGCATTGTCTTGATGAAACAAAACTTTCTTACGTAACATTCCCGGCCTTTTTTCTTTTATTTCTTCCCGGAGTCTTTGTAAAAGGTTACAATAATAACTAGAATTTATAGTTTAACCTTTCGGTAAATAATCTACAAAAATAATGCCCTTCGCATCCCAAAAAACAGAAGTTAGTCGACAAAACGACCTTAGCCTTTTTCGGTGTAGGAGAGTCTGATCTTTTCCACTGTTTGGATTGTTGCTTTGATTCAGGAGTATGGTGGTGAACCCAGCTTTCATCCATGGTAACAAATCTAGACAAAAAGTCCTCGGGATCAGTCTCAAAAAGTTCCAAACAGTCTCGCGAAATTGTGTATCGAACTCGTTTTTGTTCAGCTGTAAGCAACCTCGGGACCCAGTGAGCAGAAACCTTATGGAACCCCAACTCTTCCGTTATTATGTGTTGCACCCGGCCATAACTGATGTTTTTTATCTCAGCTATCTTACCAATGGTCAAGAGAGAATCACAATTTTTATCGATGTTTTCTTTCGTGGTAGAGGATGTAGGTCTTCCACTCCTAGGATCATCTTTAATGCTCTCACGACCGCGCCTAAACTCAGCTACCCACTTCTTGACACTGGAATACGATGGAGCAGATTCCCCCAAAGTGCTCACCATATCTTGATGGATGTTTTTTGGTGATAGGCCTTTTTTATTGAGGTACTTAATGTATTAATATACCTACTGCGGGATTTTGTACTACAGTACTTAATTAAAATAGTTGGTCTAAAGATGAAATGAATAATGTACAATGCCTCACGATTCAATGATTAAAAATATTAAAGCTTTCCTTTCATCCATATCCACAGAAAAAACAGGAAATTCACATACACGCGAATCGCTAACAAAATTGAATTCCAGTGAATTACACAAATAAGTACTCATGGGGATACATCCATACAAATATTATAAATAAGAAGCTATGTCTGTCTGTTACAGAATCACTGCTAAATCGATTTGGATGAAGTTTGGTATTCATATAGTCAAAGACACTAAAGGCTTTTTTCAAAAATCTATTTGAAATGACTATATAATGATTGATGAGTTTGTATAAAAACATGTGAGTAAGTCGTAACATACCTGTTAAGCTTCTTATTTTTAAATTTGATTAATTACATAAAATTGTTTAATTGGGTAGATATTCAGTTCCACAAAGATATACTAATACTTGCTAAAATTCTATTCTACCCTTTTTTGTTTTTTGGGCCAGTAGTTCGTGAGGTAAGTGCGTTAAAAATATTTCAGCTTTATATTATTACAATAGATTTAACTACCCCGACGTTTCAGAAGCTTCACAGCAACCATGGACACGTATTGTCAGATCAGATACAGATGTCATGATGTCACAAGGCGGCTGACGTGTAGCCTCATTAAATATCTTGATTTCAGGCAGACGATCGATACAAGTATATTACAAATTAGGTCAAGTGTTTTGAGTGTACGCGGCGGTGGACTCGGCCCAGCACACCCTCGAGGTGTGCCCAAAATGGGCGGCGCTGCGTCACGATCTGACATCAGTTGTCGGAGGGGACTTGTCAAAGTCGAGCATCTTCGTCGCGATACTCGGCAGCGACGAGTCCTACCAGGCGATGGCTTCCTTCTGTGAGACCTTCATGTCCAAGAAGGAAGCCGACGAGCGGGTGAGAGAGCTCCCCCCGCCGACGACGAATGGGGGTACGAAAGTGGCGCTATCTGCAGCACCTTCAGTCTGTTGCTGGAAAGGTCCTGTTGCCTGCAAATCCGGGACCCTCCACTAATAGCGGCTGAAGGCTCCCCGTAGGGGTTTAGTAGGTGTCGCTACCCAATGGCCGAGTCCAACATAGGTTTGGGGTCTACCTGGGCTCCCAGGTATCATGCGCAAATACATTTCCCTTCGTCACAAAAAAAAGTGTTTTGAGTGTAAATAAAATGCTAACCCATAACGCCATGCTTCCGCCTAAACCTTTAACCCTACCTAGGTATAGTTTTCCTTTTATTTTCTATAATCTATAATCAATCGACTATGTATTATATAATAGACGCCATTGTTGTTATCATTTTCGACGATTTGATTTGAATGATTCACTTTAATTCAATAAGGCTTGCCTTTTTGAATAACGTATAACGCCTAACACTTTCTGCCCGGATTTCACTCGGCAGTACTCAATCCGGCTAATCGTTGGCCCGCCACAAAGTGAAACAGGCATGTTTTTAAAGATGGCCAGCTGTAATTAAATACGGCGGTTCAGACAACCCAACTGCAACATACAGATTATGAACAAGGTATGCACAGATTAATGCTCAAATTGAATTATGAAACTCCCGCTTACATTACAAAGGTGTTTTGGCGTGAAGTTGTGTCGTTAATGCCCTGCCTTCTCGCATTACGTGTGCTGAGCGAGACCTGTTTGTACATTGGGAGGAGCTACGTAGCGACATAACAGCTTCGAGAGCATGTTCGTGGATGTCGGTAACATTTGCCATAAGATTCCGTCAGTAGAATCCAGAGAATATACTGAATGCATAAAAATAATTTTGTCCACGGCCCGAAGACCGTGCATCTAATTGTTGCAAGCGTGGCGATTCGTAATATATGCCGGGTTTACATACAACAGTATCGTTACCTGTATTTACAATCGCCACGTTTGTCAGAGCGGAAATCGGAAGATCAGAAAATTGATTGAGTGACACTCAACCAATTGTGTGCTTTTTCCAAGGATTACCGATTGCGCGGATGTGACACTGTCCTCCCTTATCACGTGTTCCATTACAATCAACGCAATAGTCCCCCCGTAAACAAAATAATCAAGCCATCATACGCAGTTCATGCCACAATGTCCAATATAGTACAAGTGGTAATGTCCATTACAAGTGACAAAATCTGTAAAGTGGAGTTGTCGGCGGCTAATGGCAGAACATGTCACACATTAGTTAATATTGTACAATAGAATAGTAGACATTAAGAACGAGCTGGAGCCCGCGATTTCATCGCGTACTTCTTCGATTCTATGTCTTACAGCTTTCTATGTCTTAAGCTAAAATATGCGGTAAATGCGCAACAGTGTACAAATCATAACAGCTCAAAAGGTAAGCAATCAGTTAATGATTGTGATGTCCGAGGAAACCATAACCTTCATGTTATGTGGTGCCTCATTTAAAACAAATTTAAAATGTACTTTTTATTTCAGTCAAAAACTTAAATATTAACTTAAGCTAAAATATGCGGTAAATGCGCAACAGTGTACAAATCATAACACCTCAAAAGGTGAGCAATCAGTTAATGATTGTGATGTCCGAGGAAACCATAATCCTCAGGTTATGTGGTGCCTCATTTAAAACAAATTTAAAATGTACTTTTCATTTCAGTCAAAAACTTAAATATTAACTTAAGCTAAAATATGCGGTAAATGCGCAACAGTGTACAAATCATAACACCTCAAAAGGTAAGCAATCAGTTAATGATTGTGATGTCCGAGGAAACCATAATCTTCATGTTATGTGGTGCCTCATTTAAAACAAATTTAAAATGTACTTTTCATTTCGGTCAAAAACTTAAATATTAACTTAAGCTAAAGTATGCGGTAAATGCGCAACAGTGTACAAATCATAACTCCTCAAAAGGTGAGCAATCAGTTAATGATTGTGATGTCCGAGGAAACCATAATCTTCATGTTATGTGGTGCCTCATTTAAAACAAATTTAAAATGTACTTTTCATTTCGGTCAAAAACTTAAATATTAACTTAAGCTAAAGTATGCGGTAAATGCGCAACAGTGTACAAATCATAACACCTCAAAAGGTGAGCAATCAGTTAATGATTGTGATGCCCGAGGAAACCATAATCCTCATGTCACATAACATGCCTCATTTAAAACTAAGTCAAAGTCTTTGACACAGTTGTACTTTATTCACAGGGATGTGTGATAGGAGGTAGTAAATGTATTTGGCAAGTTGCGGATACCAAACTCAAGGTTATCTGGATTACCAATGTAATCCATTGGTATCAATATACCTCCACGATCTTTCCAGCCAAGATAATTTGAATACAAAAAAATGTAGGGGCAATTAGGTTTTTCAAAATATTTGTACGTCACAGGTACAAATTTATTTTATTATTAAGATTTCTGAGATTATTTTGTTTTGTTTTGCTTTTGAACTCGGCATTACCCGACACTAAGGCAGAGAATACACGACCGTTTATATCCGGTAATTTTGAATCTGTCTTCTTTTTTTGAGTCGGATCTTTAATTCGTTTTATCGCCTACCTATATTTACATCGACTCTTACACCTAAATATATGAGATTTCAAATTAGACTCTGGCTGAGAATGCACATCACACTTATCACCTGATAGCATCTTGTAAATGGGTGCACGAAAATGTATGAAGTCATAGTAACGTTTTGATTTATAGTAATGTAACGAATGAGCGGACTCCGCGAGAGAAAGCGCAACAAGTCATCTCTTTCATTCCATGTGATGATGCATTCATATATCAATTAGCGTTATCATGTAACGTTATCTCACAGGTGATATGATTTTACATAACCTATAGTTACTTATACTTATGTAAATAACAACACTCTTTAATAGCTAGTGTAATTTGTTGTCTTAAAGCATATACCGACGCCCGCTAACATCTGCATATGTACGCGGAAATGCGTTGGCTTCGTTTACCTACCCCTCTAAACCTATAACAGGATCAGTCGTCCGAATAACGCAAACAAGAGACATACTTGCAAGATATTTCGATAAGACAGTCCGACGCAACATAATAAGTGTAATACAAGCTTTACAAATTATGGCGTGTAATTGTTAATTATTAACGCCATTTTTCACCGTCCCGAGTGGATTTACCTGACTTTTTTTGGGGTTCCGTAGTCAAATGAAAAAAAATGGAACCCAATTTATTTCGTCAACTTCGTCTGTCTGTCGATCCGTCTGTCACAGACGTTTTACTCCGCGATGATGGGTAGTTAATCCATTTGTATGGGTAGTTAACACGCCTTTATAATTTAGAAGGTAAAAGGTATATTTTATGAACTTCGACAAAATGATGCCGTATAATTTTATAAAATAAAATTATTAAAGGTGGCGTTAATGCGCTCCATCCCTGTATTTTTTTTTAATAGAACAGGGGGCCAAACGATAAATCTGAGTATTTTTACGACTACCGACGCCCATGAATATCCACATAGTTACTATGCCGATGCGTTGCCCTCCTTTCTGTCGCCACCCCCATGGGCCAACGTGTACTCACAAACCGCACGAAACGCGACACTGAACATGTCACTTTGCTCAGGTATCATGTGAGTTAGAGGTGCCTCTTCGGTCGTGCCGGACAAATTCGGTCACAATGCAGCATAACACTTACTCTATAATTGTATTTACGTACACAAAACTTCTAAAAGGCCAGTATTATATTATAAGAAAAAAATGCACACCATAGTCGAGACTACGAATGTCCAATCTCGGGGTCCTTAGCAAGTGGTTGCAATTTGCACTTCCTTCGGCCGGTCGTTATGCGCACGGTCAACAAATTGACACATTATTGGGTGTGACCTCGTCAGAGAGGGATTTTCGTGACGTTGACACACGTACTGCCACCGCCCACTACCGAGCCCGCCAATTTGATTAATGCCTCTATCATTGTATCATCCTCCATATAGCAGGGTTGTCCATATGAAGTGAGAAGCACTTGCGCTTTCGTTACTTCGTTTGTTTCGGCAAATGTGAAAAAATAACATACATATAACTTACGCATTTTTAAAACATTAGCAGAATGATCACATAAGGCATGCATATTATACTAACGAATTTACGAAAGCATAATAATAATGGAGAATCCAAATCCAATCAAAATCTTAAGTAATATGACGACAATCAGCAGGCCCAAAAAACCACTCTTGGTTACATAATTTTTTTCTTAGCGGATATTTGCGTCCTGAAGGAACCAACTTGCCAAATCTCAAATTTATAGGTGTTCCAGTGAATTTCGCGATTTATCAGTGAGTAGTGTTTGGGTTATTGTATACATAGATTTTGTGCGTTGTGTCAATGTTTTATTTTTTCGAACAATAACATTATGGTAATGGCTGAGTATTGTTTTATTTTTTTCAACAATAACATTAGGATATTGGTTGAATATTATTTTAACATGCACGTATACGTGTGAGATTAGCGACACTGGTCCTCGTAAAAACAGTCCCCATAAGGCTTCTAATGTATTCTCTGTTCCGTGCAATTATACGGCGAGTTAATTTGTGAGTTATTCTTGCGATTTTCATGGAACATTATTAAATATTTTAGTCTAGTGTAGTAATAGTGTATTTACCCTTGTTAGATAAAGATACTCTAGAGACAACAACAACAACAACAAAAACAACAATTCATCTTGCCAGTTCCCTAATGTGGTGTAGGCAGAGAGACCGGAATGATAAAAAAAAATATATTGATTTCTCTGTCCCGCCACAGCCTTAATGACAAAGCGGCTTTCGGATCCCATCACGACTCACAGCACATTTACTTGCAGAAGGGGTCAAACGAGGAGTACTGCATATAAATTCTTTTCGGACAAGATAATCTTTGGAAAGGCTTTAGACAACTTCCACTAAAAGGTACAAGAGTTAATAGGGCATGGAGCAGGCTACATTTTATTGCAACTAAGCTATTAACTGACGACATGGTTAAAGTAGCGAGGAGCCGCTGGATGCAAGTGGCTCGTGATCGCGCTCTGTGGCACTCTAGGGGCTAGCGTATGTCCAGAAGGAACGTCGTCCGGATGATAATGATGACAATTAACGGGCGAAGCCAGGGACGAACGAAAACGAAAAATAATTACATTTAAGCTGACATCCCTGGAGTATAATTCAATAGTACCATTGTCGCAGTGTCGCTCGTTCAACACAAGTCACAGATACGAAGATTGCTAATGAATCAATCTAGTTTACGACGGGCGACTCGCAGTTCATCCTAACGAACATACAGTCAGCAGCACAAGGGACACACCGATGAACTTTGTCACATCAATATCGCATCTAGTTGCTTTGTAGAAGATCTAACAATGTTCTGATGTTTTTTTTTTAGTATAGAAGGTATTGTGGGGAGGAGGAAAGGAGGGCAACACATTCGCATGATTAACAATAATGTGGATGGCTATAGGCGTAGGTAGTCTTACAGAAACACGGAAAAATAAAAAGAAATGACGGCATGCTCCATTGGGTCGGACACGTAGGATGTAGGTACCGAGGTAGACCAGTGCCAAGATCAGATTGAGCGGGTACTGTCCGAAGGTGTCAAGAGTCTTCGCAACCGGCGAGTTAGTATGACGAGAGTAAGGAATGCGAAGGAAAGAAGGCAAGGTGTCAGGGTCGTTATATGAAGCGCTCCGTTCTCTCTGTCAGTTCCATTAGACAACTGTGATGAAGATGTGTTGTTGTGGTAAATCATTATACATGGATATTATGGGATTCATAGTCTGTTTTGTGTTCACACCCTATACGGTATGTTTCAAGTTATAAGAGTTGTGTCACTGTAGCAGATCTCCTCTTTTATTAGACCAAAGGGTTTCCGTTACGTATTCAAGGGCAATAATAGCTGATACATCGTAATTCTTTACACATCTGGATCAGCATTCGACCTCCACACGGTAATTGAATAAAGCCATATTTAGACGTCACAGAGGATAAACATCATGTTTCACCTTACGTAACCTGGGCGAATTTATGACGGAGTTTCCGAAGGGGTACAAAACGCACGAATCCGTTGATTGCTAGTGTGTACAATTCCTTATACAATTTCATAACCCCATGTAACAAAAATTATATAAAACCTGAATAAAATCATAGAACAATAAATAAGATACTTGTAATACACATTTCATAGCATTCTTTCTCGAAAATTACTATACAATTCGGTTTTATACTTGCAGTGTTTTTAGCGTGTAATTATGTTTAATATACTACAATGGTCAATGATGAAATTCGGCATAGATATAGATTACTTACTAACCTGAAAATGAAAATAAAAACGTCTTTTAACTGAAAAAAAAACCGCTTTTATGATATTTAACACCTATAAGGTACCCTTTTTAAGGTAGGTTTAGTGATCCTTCACGTGTCGCTATTTTTACTTGTTATATTTAATATTTATATTTTTTTATAAATCCAACTATACAAGCACGGTTTGAAGTCGATTTCATAAAGCAGATTCTATTTGAAAGAAGCACACAATTTATTTTGCAATTTTAACCTTACGCGCATTACATTTGGTTGCTTTCACAAAGTACATAATTTGACATGTGCACATCTTTAAGGACGGTTTTGAAACGTTTGCTGCCTTGATACTTATGGGCCATACAAATGTAGAGGAAGGCGTTATTACGAGACCCTGTTATCTAAGATATTACGTTTTGCAAATTTTCAAACATACCTGAATATTTTTGAAATTTATTCAAATTTGAATAGATCTATTTATACAATAGATAGTAAATTTTGATAAAGAAAGTGATGGATGAGGATATGGACAATGCTTACAAATTTATCAAATCTTACGTAACAAATATATCTTATCCGTTTTGTCCTGAGAGGGTCAGTTTCCCCGCGTAGACAAAAAAAATGTACGATTAGATCTAACAACTTCACGCTTACTGAAAGAACCCTATATTCAACTGTGTTTAGTAATAGATGCGAAGTTGCTATTTCAAAAGAAAGTTAGAATTCCGAGAGAGAAAGAATTCGAATTTGGTTCAGTATTCTCGGAACCGATTCAATGCAAACCCACAAACAAATCTTTTATCTTTATAATAATAGTGTCCTCAGATAATCCCCATCTTAGTTCTCTATACATTGTTACTATAAAAGTAGTTTTATTGTAATGTCTAACATTCGCCTAAACTTAAGACATCAAAATCATTCGAAAAAAGTTAACTGGGGATAAGAAACATTAGTGATAACCTTATTCGGTTACCATTGTTTTGAACGCTGTTTTTAATTTCTGTTTTTAGATTTGAAACACATATCAAATGTAACACTTTGAATCTGTTTTCACAAAATACTTTTTATTTAGGGACCTTTGTCACATGAGGCGATTACGAGGGTCCCATCGTAACCTACATTTAATATTACAACATCACCAAAACAATAATCTTATTAATAATCTCTTAATCTATAACTAAACAATGTCCTGCCTGTCTCCGGCACAGCAGTATTTAATATGCTTTGGAGACCAAACCAAACTAGTATTTTTTCTCCTATTTTTTAAATATAAGAATACTTGTTTATACTTATAAACGTAGTAACAGAGGTACCGTTGCATCCTATAAATTTGAAATACACATTAAACATCCTGGCAAAGATCTTCTTGATAAATGTCCCGGTGGGGAATTAGGACACGACTGTAAAAACCTTGATTTTCGGTTAGCAGTAGTTTGTTATTTTTATATCCATTAATTAATTTCATATGCCCGCTTGGAATTTACAACAGAACACATTCCAACAGTTTTCAAATTTTCATCTGTTTATTTGATCGCGCACCACGTGAAAGCGGCTTAAAAGATTTTGATGCAAACTTTACTAATCTGTATCATGTCGGCTATAATAATGGAACGTTGGGGATAAATTGTACGCAAATGAAACCGCGGGGCTTGAATAGTCTATACACAACAAAGTCCTATTTAAACTTCTGTCTGTATGTGATCGATTTTCTCAGAACCTACTGAATGGGTTTTTTATGCAGTTTACACCCATTGCTAGAGCGATTCCTGAGGAAGGTTTTAGTTTATAAAAATGATGTTTAGGTGTAAACATTAGAAGAGCTTTGTTACAGAACCTCTGTATATATTTATTGGAGTAGGTATTTTTTAAATTAACAGTGCCTGTTAAAAAATATCTTTAGGGATTTCTCGTATATTTGTCTAACGTACTGTAACAATCTAATGTTATCAATTCTAATATCAAGAAAGAAAACTGGACTCGACTGGCTCAGATCCTGTACAAATCTGAATACTAATAGTGACACATCGAAAATTCTAGAAAGACTGCATTACGTCAGCTCTATTTGCATTGTGTAGTTCAGAAATCACACATAGAGAGAGGAAAATAATAATGCGATTCTTGCAGTTATTTTCTATCGAGTTGTATACAAGAAATGCTATAAGAACGTTGATACCACTTATGCATAAACAATTTCAATCTTAGTCAAGGTTCGCCTAACCTCGACATTGTTTTTAACTGTCAATAAACTTTATCAAGAGATAAAGCGTACATAATAACGTACGTATTACGTATGATCAACCTACATGTGCGTATCATGTTTGTGATTCTGCCAGGAGGGCAACGCATCTGCGTAACAATCATACGAATGTCCATGGGCGTCGGTAGTCAGCGAAAGGCTCCGATTGCGCGTTTACCCCTTATGCTGTTAAAAATGTAGTCTATTTCGTATTAATCCTCCTTTTTGTAGTTTTCTACGTCTTCAAAGACTCACTGCCAATATCTCGGTTTTCATGTTAGAATTTCGTTTGTTCGAAAAGTTTGAATTCGTTTGCTAAGTCACACTGGCCGCGCAATTTAACATTTTTTCTTTGTAATTGTAACATTAGCCTATAGTTTTATTTTTAGTATGTCAATATACAATAGTGATCTGAATTTCCTGTTTAAGTAGCGGAACTCACCATAGTTTAATATTTTATTTAGGATTATTAGCTGTGTCCCGTAATTCCACCCACGTATATCTCAAGGAAATCTTTAAATTATTCGGGAGGATCTTCATCTGTGCCAAATTAAAGACAAATCCACTCGTATAGTTTTAGCGTAAAAAAATAACAAATGTGTGCAAACAATTACATTTATAACTTTAGGACAACATTTTCTACATGTACCTTAAGGCTATGGCTTATAAAGGTGATGTGAAGAACGAAGAAAGAGTAATGGAACGTATTTCTGCCCTATTGGCCAACGCAACCGTTTCAAAACTTTGTCGTTTCACGCCTGACGGAGAACGTCAGAGAAGTCTTTAAATATCTAACACGCCAACTGATACCTTCTAAGATTCCCTATCCTAATAGACTTAACTAAGAGGTAGTGTCATGCTGCAGTACAGCCGTAAGTTGCCAGCACGACCGGGTTACCTCTCGCTCACAACATGTCACTTCCAAATGACAACTGTCACTTGGAGGCTGTTGAGTCGAGGGGGGAGGAGGGAAGTAAATGTCTATGAGCGTCAGTGCTCACAGAAACGCTCAGACTGCTAGTTTGCCCCTTATATATAAAAAAGACGCTCTTATCTTTAAAACGTCGCGTGACATGACTAAGGAAAGTCAAGTGAAGAGATATGCTGCCAGGTGTGTATCTGAATATGGGCTGGATCGCAACTGGCTGACAAACAACATTAAATAACCAATATTAAAATACTGGAAAATGTAAATCAACGTCGACATTATAATGACTAGCAGTGCCCCGGCTTAAATATCAATTACAAAAAAAAAACCATTAATTTCATCGGTATAAAAAATAATTTATATCTTTTTTTCACATTCATAAAAATCCCAAATCCATCATAATCATTATCATCATGATCAACCGGAAAATCTCGGCCTCCCCGCTAGAGCGGTATGGGGCTGTCGCGGTCCCGAGCCACTTCCAGCGGCTCACCGCCACCTTAACCAGGTCGTCAGTCCACCGGGTAGGAGGCCGTTCAACACTTCGTCTTTCGGTGCGCGGCCCAACAAAACTATAATATCCAAATTTCGCCATAAAAAAGTCTGATGAGATTTTATCCCTCCAACATTTTAAGGTAAGCGAAGAACGTATGTGAGCAATTTTATATATTGTTTCAGTTGAGTAATTTATCACAATTAAACGCAGAGGTCACCCGACGGTCGTAATTTAATCTTTAACCTTCAAGTTGTTTAAAATATTTTGTAAATAACCATTAATAATTTGTCATATGTTATACTTCTTTTTGATGACGCGGGGAAAGGCAATTACGCGCCTTCACTTGCCCTGAGCGGGGTCCAGGTGTTGTGTGGGGCTTGCGGCACATGATAGTGTCGAATACCCACAAAAACCACCGCCAGTGCCATCAGTGCCGTCTTTGATGAGGCGCCCCTGAATAACAAATCATCAGGGCACCTCGACGGCTAGTCAGTCCCCTAAGGTCCCCAACGCACTTTAACATACTTCAATTTTATATCTCTACAGCATTAAGGAACTGACGTGGGATATGTTGTAATGGACTATTCGATTATTTTCCTGTTTATTCGGCTGTTGTATAACGTTAATATACAAATTAACTACATGCTTGAGTTTGCATTTGGAAATGCCGCGCTTGAGACCGACTTGTGGGTCCACATGTTTTTTATGAAGTTTTATAAACTGTAAATTTCGATAATCTTCGTTGGTTTAAACAAGCAAGTTCTTTCCTTCTTTGTAATAATAAATAAAGCACTGTAATAACTATGTACATACGGTAGAGTGTCTCCAGAAATGTATGAGTGCATGTATGTCCGTCGCCGGCGCCAGCAGCAGGTAGTCCCGCCATTCGTCGTAGCTTATGTTCAGACTACCGTCCTGATCCATCCTGTAGACAAATCCCATGTATTAAAAACATGCATTCATTAAAGGTTGGTTAACATGTCGATAGCGACGTATCACGCGAACGTACACTTATTTTTTTCGGCGCTGAAGTTATTCTATATGCCCGAGACACGGTAGTAACGTCGAAAAGGGTCCGACCCCCCCCCCCACTCTCTCGCAGATGGGAGGGTTGCAGCACGATACGAGAATTACTACAACACCTTATTTAATTATTACTATCACTATCCTGGCATGTATATTATTATTATTATTATTATTATTATTATTATTATTATCATGGCCAGAGACTGCGAGGTTTCTCATCCCCCGACTCTGACGGCGAGTGCAGAAAAAAGGGAGACAGTATTTAATAGAAATTATCGATACACTGTAGAAAACTAAAAACTTTTTATATATGCAATGTTCTAGTTTCATCTAATAGAAGATGTAGCTTTAAACAAAAAAGTATCTTCAAATATCCGCGGTAAAGTTTACAACTTTCTTGCATTTATTCGAGACACGATACCTGCTAGAAAGTATGTGTAAAAATTTTAGCGGTTTACTTTCAAGTTTTTATTGGTCCAATGAACACGATAATATTCTTCTATTCTTTTCAAATATGTTCTATACACATTATCTACAGATAGATTGGCCTCTTCTTCGTCCCAGCCATTTCCCGTTTCTAAATCGGATGATATGGGGATCGGCAACCTGATCTAGGGGATTATAAGTGGTACATCTACAGACAGACAGAATATAATAATAATACCTGTTATAATTTCACAAGTAATTCAGTCAAACGTTCTCAACATGCAATTATATAAAACTAATGAATGTATAATAATGTTCCAGTTAGTTTTGTTAAAAATCGAAATTGCTCTTGACCATGATTTTAGTAGTTAGTGTAGGACGCAGATATTACCGATCTGGCTAATCCACAATTGTAGTAGCTGGCTCGGTTGCACGCTGCTGTCACTGTTATAATCGCATTGGTTTGTGTATTGGTTTCCGTAATAATACATAATTCGTCTCAAAATAATTATGCAATAATTTGTTTAATTCGTATAGGATATTTACAAGATCTAAAAAAAAAATGTTTCACCGAAGTTTTAACATACGGTTTCTTATAATTATTCCTCGTGACTTAACTTTAGCATCAACCGTGTAAATATTATTTTCCATAGACTTAAAGAGGCCTCATTATGAGTTATCATATTCACGAATGTGAATAATTATGAATGTCCTTTAAAATATTACTCGATTCGATCAAGATTCTGTAGGTCCTGGCCGGCACCCCTCACACAAGAGTTTCACATCTCTTTCGTATGTTAGTGTAGAAGTGGAATACATGCATTTCTGCGAACATACCCACTTTACAATACTTTTAACAATTTTGTTATGGTTTATTTAATTATTATTTAATCAGCCCGTTAACAATTTTGTTATGGTTTATTTAATCAGGCCGTTAACGTTACCATAACGAGATCAGAATCTTTACTGCGATCGCAGTCACGTACAGGGTATTGTAGAAGCAGTTTGTATTGTAGAAGCAGTTTGTATTGTAGAAGCAGTTTGTATTGTAGAAGCAGTTTGTATTGTAGAAGCAGTTTGTATTGTAGAAGCAGTTTGTATTGAGTAACACTCGCTTAAACTTAAGACATCAAAACGCGACCCGACATAATACGTTCTAATCACCAAGGCCTAACAAAGAGGGTGTCGAAAAATCGAAGATTTGGTCCTTTGTACTATATTGCTGTATGTGAAACTTAGAGAATTGTGTTATCATTATTCACTAAGTTGTTTTACATACAATAAATGTATTATTTTTTTAATTCGCACAAATAAGAACGAAGAAATCCTTACTGCAAAAATCGGTAACTCTCAGACATAAGATAGAGTTAAATATTTTCTTTGTTAGGTATGCATACAATATTTAACATATCTGCCATGAGCATACAAGGAAAGGAGTATATATTATCGCTACAGATTTACTTTATCAAGTCTGTGACAACCGAGATGTTCCGACTGCATTCCAAACAAGATAAAACAAAATTTACATAAATGTGATTTGAAAATCGCGAAACAAAATTCAAACTATTACGTAACGTTTGCGGGTGTATGCAAATAAATATATTCCGCCCTTCTCTCTCCTCTCGTGCCATAAAAGTACAAAACAATTGATGCCATTACTAATGAATACTCGGTACTAGAATACACTTGTAATCGTATGTTAGAGTTGTAGCTGCGGTTACACCTGTTTAAAATGATATAATCCCAACGGAAACATTTTTTTTTTCGATATACAAAGTGCCTTACGTTAGTCCACTTTATATTCTATACGTACCAAAATTCATATTTAAGGTATCTTGAGTGAATGAATCACAAACGTACATACGAACTTTGGCATTTATAACATAAGTAGAGAGTAGGACACACTTTATTTTCCGTATGTCTCTACCTGCCTTTTAGAAAGAGGTAGTGCCATAAGAGGTGGTAGTGCTATGCATGGTGCATGACACTACATCCTCTTACGCAATGGAACTGGGTCGGCACGACCGGGGAGGTACCTCTCGCTCAGTTGATACCGCCGTAAAGTGACGCCTACGGTGTCGCGTTTCGTGCGGCTTGTGAGTAGCCGGTGGTCCATTGGGTGGAGCGTGAAAAGGAGGGTAAAGCATCTGCATAATTATGCTGATGTTCATGGGCGTCGGTAGTCGTTGAAAGGTTTCCAATTTCTCGTTCGCCATCCTATACTATAAAAAAGAAACCTACCAATTTCCACCAAAAGTATCACCAGTATAATGTACCGCAGTACTTCACCGAATGCATACCACTGTGATCTCCTGTGCCTTACTCCGTCATAAGTCCCACCATCAAAGCTCAACCACTTCTAAATGATTGCAACAACAAAAAGACAAACAAACATAAACAAATCTACATTACAATATTTTCGCAACAATAATAACTCGATGTTACAAATATTTGTTATAGACAATATGTACAAAACAAATTTTGAAACTATAAAAAAATTTATACACGAATAATACTTTGAAATTTTTATAAATTCACATTTAAACTCAGACGGAAGGGTTGACGGAATTTTATAACCAGAAAGGAATTTTCTATCCAGGATTAAAAGATAGTGAATTTAAGAAGGAATCGAATTCTTGAAACGGGACTGTCTTAAGTTTTTAAATCAACAAACAGGACGATAAGTTCTGGTCCCGGGGCAATATGGCATAGTTATGTATACGTTCAGAACAAATACAGGCATAGATAACCTGTTACCTACCTACGTACAAAAGTTCCATTTTTACAATACTTTGCGTAAGGCGTGTCGTGGGCGAAATCGATAGGGACAGCGCATTAGGTTAGTCAACCCAGGGTAGAGTCACCCACACCGTATGGTCTGCAAAAGATGTATATAAGTAATGTAGTATTTTCAAGTCTGTAAACATCTGTTATTTGTCCTAATTCCAATTTACTTCTTTGGAGTACGGTGATGCATCATGCAGTTAGCGCTCTACTTCTACGTGGGCCCAACGGTAAAAGCATTTCAGCATAAGTTTCTCTTATCAGCCCGAAGGTGAACTATTGTCCAACGGCTCTGCTCATCAGACTAGAGTTTAGAGGACGTAACGTCAGGATCGTTATTATAACACGTTGCTCCTTTTTAAACAGGCTTGGCCCACTACTGCCACTCCTATGTATACAAGGTCGACAGCGGCATCCACTGTGAACCTAATGATGTGATCGCAGGGAGTCCGAGCTAAAAGACTAAAACAGTCCGAGGACGGGATCGAATTTAATCAGAAGTAAATATGAATAGGAAGTAATTCCAATGTCCCTTGTGTAAATATCATTGAGGGCGTGTAGAAAACTCTCCTGGATGGGACACTTCTGTCTTTCGACATAGAACACTGAGAAGTGTTATTTGACAATGGCTAGTTACTGGTTGCATAGTGACACCGGGACCCCTAGGAGACCCGTGGCATTTGGCCACATTTACATCATCTTATCAAACATTAATCCATGATTACAAAACACTTATTAGTAAACAACAAACAATTCGGTATTATAATAATACAATACGCTCAGTTTATTTACACTTGCAATTAGACCAACAATGACACAACTTACCACCAGTATCTTGCATAGCCGGCTCGTCTGGAAAATTGTATTTCTATTTTTAATTGTACATTCTTATCGTTCACTGGTACAATACGTTACGTGAGAATCATGCATCTCCATAAATGGCATCAGTATATTTGTTTATTCCACGTTTTTTATTATTTCGTATATTACATAATGTGTTTGTTCAGATCAAAGTTATGACAAATGACAGAATTTCATAAATATTTATTAATAATATAAATAAAATAATAATAATAAAATTAAGTATGATTACTTCATCGACCTACAACATTATCATTTCAATTTATCATAGAAACTTTAATTATTAATTCACTTGAAATTTGTAGCTGTTAACGTGAAAAAGCACTAGTACAAAAACGTAATACTAAATCTTTTCGTCTTGCAGTCATTCTACTTTACGATGTTTAATTTTGTTACAGAAATCAATTTTTTTATACAGTTTGTGTTACGCATTCCATTTCAGATCATGTCATTTGTGACACATAGTTAACAAAGCGCGATCTTCCGCCATACTCCTTTGACGCATTAATTATATATGTGACGTAATTCTATTGCTGGCCGGATGGCTACATTCATGAATGTTTGACAGTCTATAATATAACGGAGCAACATATTATAGAAATGCTTTAGGTGTCTCCACATACAGTTTCAAGTCGCAGTTTTGAAAGTAGCGTAAGAGATATTGAAATCGCATAGCGAATTCGCAAGATTTTTTTTTTATACACATAATTGTCATGCAGATGTGTTGCCATCTGTGTCTCCTTTTGTTAGAGGGGTCTAATGAGTCACTGGAAAGTCACAAATCGCACGAAACGCGACAGCATAGCTGTGCTGTGTAGCAATCATAAAGTGTAGAATGTCTTACCTTTTCAATAAATTAGTGGCTTCGTTCCTCCCAATCGCGATGCCCAAATCAGCAAACGCCGATATGAGTTCTTCCAGATCAACTTTTCCTGAAAATATAATTCACAATGCATATTTATAAGGTCACAACATTATAATGTAAATTTATTGCAAGCATTCTTCAAGTTTATGTAGTATCTAGTAATTAATGTAACTCACTATTAGATTTATAGCAATTTAGAACAGGCATGTAATTTATTACAGGTGTAGCTTAATAATATTTTTTTTTATATTTATCAGTATTGTTTGTTGTTGTAAAATGATATGTAGTGCTCCATTCTTTCTGCCTACCCCACGGGGTAACTGTCTTAAAGATGTGTTTTTATTGTAATAAAATAAATGTTGCGATTAAGAAAAGAAAACACTGTTAGACTTACCATCCCTATTTTTATCGAGGTGTGAGAATTGCAACCGCAAATTTTTTTCATGTTCCCTAACATAATGTATAAATTCCGATAATGTAACATCTCCTGGATCCTTTCCAGTTTTAGCTAAGAATTTCTGAAATATAAAGAGAACAATTTTATAGACACAAAATAAAAAAATATGTTTCTTGCAATTTATTATACATTTGTGTATAATAATTTATGTACATAAATTACTGTAAATAAATTTGCATTAAGATTTCCTTGTGTATATAGGAATACTTGAGTATTTTTATATATAATTTTAACATAAATAATATTAGCTATAAAAATAGTGTACTGAACAAAAATTAATCTACATTGGTGTAATTTGAAAGAAGAATAAAATAAAAGCCTAAAGAATAGGTAAGAGCGCTTAATTTTAAAGCCAAGTTTGATTTGGTTGACAGAGACAAGAATATCCACAGGTTGAGATGTGATATTACTCTTTGATACACTATAAATGCTCCATTTAAGTAACAACATTTTTTAACATTCCATAGCTTGTATATATTTGACACACAAGAAGAACTACACTACTTCCTATAAGGAATTATAACTGACCTTATAAATATACAAGATAAACATAATAGAATTTTATTTTTCTTATTATAAAGTGTTAATTAAATTATTATGTATAAGTTGGAATAGCCTCACTTAAGGTCAGCTTCTACAGACTGGATTAGGAAGACATGTAAGTACATGAACTTACATTATTATTTTATTACTTTACTCAAATAGACACATTTATCTACACAAATAAATTGACTAGTCTTTGTCCAGTTTTACTATGCAAAATACTGAAGAAAATGTTATGAAAATTTTAATAGTCCAGGTGCAGCACAATTGTTTCTTTTAAGTATGCCTTGTTTGAGTGGTGTCAGTATGGCTTGTGGGTCAGCTATAGCCCAATCTAATAGTATACACAAGTCCCGCAATAATTATATTTTAATATTTTTGCAGTCTTAGACTTTATAAAGATGTGAATTGATGTCATTGTGTCACACTTATCTATTCAATTGCATATATGTAACATGGCAGGACCTTGGAATAAAAATTAAATTCTCATTTGCAATATTTGTGTGTGTAATTGTCTATGTAATGCTGGATAAAGCTCCATTGACTGTCTTAGTTACAGAATTTAAGCTAGTGACATTGCTGATTTGCAATGAAATTAGGTCAACACATCTTGTCATCATGTCAGTGAAATGACGGTTCATGTACATGTTATAAGCATTCAACTCCTTCTGGCTCCCTGCCATGATTTTCTCAAAGGTTTACAAGGGCTGCTGTTGATCCTGGAGATACAGGAGTAGCAGCAGTGCAAAAGTATGATGGACCAAACCAAATTTTTACAATAAACAATACTAAACGGCATGATGTGACCATATTTTGCACACAATTTCTTACACAATAATGTATTTATCAATCCAACATACTTTTGTCTATTATCTAGCATTCTTATTTCTTCCTCAGCCTTGTGGATACATTGCAAGAAAATTAAGCTGTATTAAACACCTCTACAATGGTCAATACCATTGTTAATGCATTTAATACAGCAAAATTGTATAAGTACAAGTTAAATAGTGAAATAATTTTAATTCAACATAAGACAAGTGATTGCGGGATGAAAATCTAAATGGTTCACTCAATACATTATGGGTTAACTTGTACATCATATTCGTTATCTCAATTTTTTTAAATGATTCAAAATTAATTCATTATGTACGTAATTAAGGAAACTAAGAATACTAAAATGCGTGGACAATGTGGAATACCATTATTTTCCCGATAAAACTAATTTTAATGGGTCAATTGATTTCTGCTTACGTACAGTGAATAGAAAGGTGAAAACACCGTTAGTTTCTTAGCTACATAGATATTATGAACATTCTAACCTCTGCATAGCTCCTGTTGATATGCGGTGCCAACTCCTTGAGGGCCACAGACAAATCGTGGATATCTATTTTACCATTTCCATCTGCATCTAATTTAGAAAAAAGTTTCTCAAGCCTTTCTTCGTCTTCTTTTGGCAATTCCTGTATGTCCAACGGTGGATGACACTGCACCATGGTGTCTATCTTTTGAGTAAGTACTACAGTTTAGTCGAAAATTGCAGTCGAATTCAATTGCAAAAGGGCTCTTATTGGCATACATAACTTTAACCTAATTTATATAATTGTCCAAAATCATTTTTATGGATTCCCAGCGACTGTCCAAGTCTGCGTAAGAAATGAATACCTCAAGAGTCAAGAGACTTTGACAGAACTGAGTGGCGAGTACTCTTCTGTTCGAGTGAACAGATTTTCGCTAGTGTGAGTGAATTGCTTCTTTGAATTGAAGCTCACACAAACGTAACCTACAGCACTGCGCTGTAATTTATAGGCAATTACGATGAAGTGACATCTGTTATCAGTTTATTGAAATAAAGAAATGCGAATGAAACATTGTCTATTGATTTTCGACATAAACCGTTTCATTTATTGGCTTAAGTGTGTGTTTCTCTGATTTACAAATACACAATGATATGAGGTTAAGTATCATTGCAAAACTGAATAGTGCTTGAAATTTTGTTATTTTGGACCAAAATAATACATAAATAAATCATCTTTTTAACGTAGACATGGATAAAGGATTTTGAAGCGGAATATGAACTTAAACATTTATCAAATAAAAATAATAAAATGAACTAAGTGAGAAGCAAATGAGAATAAAAATCAATTACACAAATTCTTGTTGTGTAACTAACAATAAAGTTTACTATCTATGCTTTCAACAATTACTTATGAATACAATTGAGCTAGTTCTAATGATATACAGTAGATGTCATTATATGTTTTAAATATAGTGCCGAATTGTAGGATGTTTATTATCGCATTGCACATAGTACTTGCATAGTACACCTAGATAATTGTTAGCTGTTACCTCTTGGCTCTGGGCTCACACACATTGATTATACATTACACCACTATATAATAACCACGTTTAAACCACCGAACTCTTTCACAAGAGCTGGCGTTTTAAACCGTATTTGCACTGTGATTTACCCACAGCAGATCCGATATTTTAGCCCACCTGGCTAAAATAGACTAGTTACCTAACTGCTTTTGTAAATATTAGGATCTCGTGGTAATGTTCAATATAGAGACCACTCTTATTTAAAAGACGCCACCATTTGTGCGTAAATTATATAAATGTAATATAGTGAATTAGGACGACTTAGAACGTTCAAATAACCATGCAACGTTCGAAGCCTAAAACAAAAATTATTGAAAGTAATAATGAGATTGTCCATAATTACTACCGACACGCAAAAGCGTTTCCGTAGCAACACACGAAAAAATCTCATATTTCTTAAACTATCAAATCGATTTTCATCGAATAATAATCAATAAATGAAATAAATTCTTTGAAGTGTATTTAATTCTATAGTTTGCACCATCATCAAGTACAAAACGTCTCTGACATACGGATAGACAGATATAACGAAACTATAAGGATTCCGTTTTTTGCCATTTGGCCACGGAACCCTAAAAACTATGCGGGGGTGTTAATGGCGGACTACACACGGCTGATGACATATTGTGATATATCAATCACAACGAGTCACTTTGAATATAGAATGTTAAAAGTGTGAGTTGCCGCGCTCATTCGAGGGTTCCACGCAAGCCCATAGTTCGTTCTATGATGCTCATGGCATTTTAGCAAACTTAAATTTGTGGTCTTTTGCACTCCTCAGTCACGATCCTCTCCATGAGCCAAACGTTTGTTCGTATCAGCGCCGAGGCCGTTTCAGCAACCGCGCGCCTGCGAGCGCGCGGAGAGGAGGGGATAGTTGAATTAGCTGTTGCAGACCCTCTAATGTTGGGATGCATCTCTTCAATCTGCGGGAGAGGGGGGGGGGTCGGTCCCTCTTACGATCCCACACCTAGTCTCAGCTGTATTGGGCTTCTTTTCGCTTCCACAGCATAAGGTCCGGAAAAAAGGTATTTTGCACACTATATACAATAACTACAAGTTTTTAAATTATATTATCCCGTTTTATATACGATTGCTTAATTCACGTTTTGAAAAAAATAAACAATTTTAAAATCTATTAAGGATATTTCAGGTAGATCTAGCCTAAATGGCTAAATTATAAATATTTCAATGAAAAAATAACAATCATATTTCTAGTTCCATTCATACATTTATGAAAATTTCCTATTGAAGATCGATGATCTTGATGACCGACGTCTTCAAGTACGCGAAGCGAACATCAATTCAGTTTACAACAATTTATAGATGGCAGATCCATTCCTGTCCGCTCCTGTCCAGAGCACTGATCACTTACATACAAAAATACATCGATTTCTGAATATATTTTGTAAATCAATTCCCAGTGCCATATTTTAAACCTAGCTAAAAAAATTGTTCGATGTCGAATGTAAAATTTCTGTATATTCTTTAAAGACGAGAAAATAAAGCGTTAGTAGGAGAAGTCGAAATTTGAACCTANNNNCGACACGATGTGCACGTTAGCGTGTATCTTTATGCTATTAAAAATATACGTAACAATTATCAGAAGGAAAAAAGAAAAGAATTGTTGACTTAATATTCCTCGTATCTACCATCGGGTAACGGACATTACTTTCATGTGCGTGCTACAATGACACACTTTATAAAGCTGTCACGTAGTCAATCGTCACAATATGAGACTTTAAAGAACTTGGCTCTATTATACATCTCTTAATAATCCGACCATATTTCGCTAAGTCCATTTTTCATATCAGCTTTTGGTTCTCTGTCTCTTTTCCCCTATCAGTTTTTACGTTAGTGATGAATGAGAGGGATAATTTGTCGCGAAAATAGCGGTGACTTTCATCAGCCGTCGACCAATAAATCCGCAGGGATGGGATAGCTATTATGTCAATATGACAATACACAAATTGACTGACATGACCGAAAGACTAAACTCTAGAAGTTAATGCGGGGCAGACATCACTATTTCACGATCATGGCAAAAGAAACTTTATTACACGAGCAATAAGAAATGTAATGTATTTATCGTTCCAAAAACATGCAATGAGCTAAATGTAGTTCTAATCAAATGGAATAAGGTGTAATTTGGTATATTTGCATTTTCAGCATTGTTACATCGGGCGAAGTAAAAAAGAATTTTTAAAAGGGAGTTAACAAAAGCCCATAAAAGTTGGAGATTAATCGGGGATTTGGACACAATATAGACGAGGCACACATGTCATGACAACGGTTTCGGGTTTGTTTGGCAATGACATTATTGCACGGGAGAGCAGTCTGCACTCAGCTATCACATGGCGTATTAAGTCGCTCAAAAGCACATTAAAAAAGATACGTCATTATTAAATAATTGTTTGAGCTTACAATATTTTGGGGCAACATCCGGCGGTTATGGACCCGGTATGCATACTTTTCACATTTTCTCTCTGCTTAGCGAGTTAGGAAAAAATGATGAAGGTAGTTTTATACAATGCGCGCGCACTCCGTCACGATAAACCGACACTCTGAAGTTAGCTATAGTCAACGTTTTACATTTTCAAAATAAGTTACCCTAATGCGTTACAATAAAACTTTCAGTGTACTAAATACTTTCTATTGTTAGTATAGTTCATTCTACAGACGTAGAGTAAGGCGAAAGATAAAATATTTAAAAAGTTAGACCAAAGAAGTATAATTTGTAACGCGTGAACACACGTACAGGCACACATTTTTCCTTACTACTACATTGCTTTATTAGTCTTTTTACTAGTTTAGGTACCTTACCTAGTCGTCCACCACGATTTAAGCTTTGTAGTGGCTGCGGGGCTTAGTCTGGGGTGAACACCTTGGGGTAAGCCAATCGAACCGAGGGGCCTACTTCTTGTACACCTGCATATAAGAAGTCTTGTGGTGCGGGGCAAACATTCTATGGAGGTGGAGTCGGCTCCTCATGGAACATACTAGCTTTCGAGGTGCCGAGATGGTGATGTAACCCAAAACTACAAGGTCGGGGGAAAACAACCAAAGGCGACACTCGAGGCACGCGGCTGTAATGGGTATTTGGAGCTATAATGTAGAGAGTACAGGTAACATCTGTGTGCCCAATGCTAAAAATATAGTTTTAAATAAAATTGCCATAATACGTATCCTTCTTAGCCGAATTACTTTAATACAGAAAATTGTTCATAGTGTAAATAATAAAGGAGCTGAAAATAAAAGAAAATGTTAAAACAAAATACGAATTTAGTAATTGCATCCTGCATTGCATTCGAATTGGGCTGGCACGACCGGGGAGGTACCTCTCGCTCACACTACACCTCCGTATAATGACATCTATGTGAGCTTCGTACGGTTTGAGAGTTTCCATTGGTCCATTCGAAGGAAGGAGGAAAGAAGAAGTTTTACAGGAGGCGAATGCAGTGATTCAATTTGTATGCAGCCGAATTGGGATGGCGCGCCCGGGGAAGTACCACTCTGTCGCATGACTCCGACTCTGTCAACGTCGTGTTTCGACCGGTTTGCACTCTGTTGGCTTAGTCCCCAGCCCTTGGAAGACTTCTTTAGTGCACCCGATCCCAAAGAGAGATTCCGACCCATCCTACTACCGACCTAATGCCCCTCTGTATTCCAAAATTATGAATCAATTATCAACTGCCAGCTATTGAAATGCTTAGAAGATCTTCAAATGATTAGTGACCGAAGGTGAGGTTGCCGCCGTGGACGTTCAGCTGGTGATCTTCTAATTTATTTAACGCACCGATGGGCGGAGGCAGTTGAAACCAAGGGAAGGCATTGGCGGTTAGTCCAGATGTAGTGTAGGGTTTTGATGGGGTTTGGCACAATGCACTCCTTTCCGAGCTTTATTTATATGGACCTCCCGGGAAATTATGCGATTGGATCACTAGCTTCTTGATAACTTGCAGTGTAAAGGTCGTGGTTGTCAACGCTGATGTTCCCCAAGGCTGTGTTATGTCTCCTACGCTGTTTCTTCTGCATATCAATGGCATGCTGCAAACTAATGACTTTCGTCGTAGTCGGAACACCTGCCTATCGGCCTCAGCTAGTATTGGAATACTTGGTGTCGACATATCGAGTAACGTTCAGTTCCGAGGTCTTTTGGAAACGAAAGCTAAACTAGCCTCAAAGAAGCTGGGCGTGCTCAATAGGGCGAAGCAGTACTTCAATCCAGACCATCCACTGCAACGTTACAACGTTATATCAGCTTGTTTCCTTTGACCGCATACAAGGTAGAGCGCCTCAAATCGTTGAGGACCAAGTTATTACTAGACAGTTCGACTCTTTGATCATAGAGATGTCGGTTAATTTTTATTCGGCTTAATACCAGCAGCAGAATTCCATCTTCGGACATCGCGACAGAACTCTAAGTTCCACTCCCATCACCTTGATGTCCGTAAATCCACAACAGTGCGGTTTAAACGTCATTTCTTACCGCGCAACAGTACTATGGAACCAGCTGCCTCCCTCTTTATTTCCCATCCGATTCAACTTAGAAGTCTTCGAGAAAAGAGAGGAAATATCTATTCCTTAAAGGCTGGCAACGCTTTTGTAAGATGCCTAATCTTACAGAGGTCCGTCTATGGGCAGCGGTAGTCACTGCCTACCTGCTCGTTTGCCCCCTATCTCATATAAAAAAAGGGCGACGCATCTGCATGACATTCATGCGGATGTCTGTCGGCATCGAAAATACATTGAAGGCGGGCCAGTTCCACCTATAGCTCAACCAAGTGGTTATTCGTCCGTTATACGGAGCCAAGTCAAATCGGTGGTAGCGATCCGTAGCCCGGAGATACTTAGCCCCTTGTTCCACCGTTACCGTGGCCGCTGCCGTGACCAGGACTAGTGGAACTACCGGGAACTAAGGGCCGAATTCTACTGCTGTCGTCCATTTGAGGTCAATTCTCATAGTTGCCACGCCAATTGATGTTACCGACATCACTCGGTGCGAGCGCCGTCCCGTGCTCCACCAGACGACCAGCTCGCTGAAGTCAAGAGGGTTTGCTTTGTTGTTAAGAGACTAGTGCCCTTTGACGACTCTTACGTCACCTTGGACTTTGATATATAGGGTGAGGGTATTATTAGGCTAACACAGCCAATGAGTGGCGTGATTGATTGCATGCGGGACGTGGGTGAAGGATATTGTAGGAGTAAGTATACGAACAGGAAAGCTAAACTCTCAGATGAGACGCTTGGACTTATGAGGGAACGTAGAGCACACAAAGACGTTACGTCTGTCGATGTCAAGCTTCTTTCAAAGAGGATCCGCAAGACAATACGCCGAGATCTTCTTAGCTTAAGTACGCAACGGGTTATCGAAGCAATCGAGCAGAATAGAGCGTCGAAGGTTTTTGTGGAGAAGCTTGGAAGAAGTCATCTTACAAAGGTTAGGATTGACTTCCGAGATTACCGTTTCTACTAAGCCTGGGATCTTATCTGAGATCGAAGCTTTCTATAGCAAGTTGTACACGTCGCACACTCCTCATCCCGATATCCTAAACAACGATCCGTTTGTTGTTTTGCTTTTTAAAAAGGGTGACAAATCACTTCTTAGACATATCTACAAGTTTTGACGAATCGTCTCACTACAAAGCTTGACGAATTCCAGCCACCGGAGCAGGCTGGATTTTGCATCATGGACCACATTTTCACCATAAGACAAGTTGTACAAGAGACACATGAGTACAATCAGCCGCTGTGTCTTGCCTTTGTGGACTATAAGAAAGCTTTTGACTCTGTCGAAACTTGGGCTGTTCCGAAAGCTTTACAGTGATGTCAGGTTGATTGGCGATACGTTGACGTACTGAGAGCATTGTATGACGCTGCTTTTATGTCCGTTCTGATTCCGGGAGGTCAAACAAGGCCAATTCGATTGCATCGAGGAGTGCGACAGGGGGATGTTATTTCTGCGGAGAACGTCTTTAAGACTTTAAACTGGGCATAATGCGGCATAAACATTAACGGCGAGTTTATTCATTAACCTCCCATATCTTTTTTTCGCCGACGATATCGTTGTGTTAGCGGAATCGTTGGAGAGCTTGCAGGAAATGTTGCACACCCTAAATGAATCCTCCCGACGTATTGGCCTTAGGGTGAACCTGGACAACACATAGGTCATGTTCAACGAACACGTTCTCCCCAGGCCGGTCAACGTCGATGGTGCTATTCTCGAAATAGTAGACAAATAAGTCTACCTCGGGCAATTGTTGCAATTAGGTAGATATAACTCCGGGAATGAAGCCGATAGAAGAATTCAGTTGGGTGAGGTAGCATTCCGGAAGCTTCGTCAGATTCTCACGTCGCCTATACCGCAGCGCTTGAAGACGAAAGTATTCAGGCATTGGCCTGCTCCCCGTGATGACCTACGGGGCTGAAACGTGGCCTCTTATTTTGGACTGGTCCGCAAGTTTGCGGTAGCTCGACGGGCTATTGAACGTGCTATGTTGGGTGTTTCTCTGTCCGACAGAATTCATAACGAAGTCATAGGACAGAGAACGAGAGTATCCGATATCACACGACGAATAGGCTCGCTGAAGTGGCAACGAGCTGGACACACATTCAGAAGAACAGATAGATGGCAGATGGGCCAGTTAGATTCTGGAGTGGAGGCCGCGTTTAGGAAAACGGAGTGTTGGTCGACCTTCACCAGGTGGGAAGACGATCTCAGTGCAGTAGCTGGTCTGGGATGGATACGAGTAGCAGGAGATTGGTCGTCCTGGCGTTCATTGGGAGAGAATATGTCCTATGTCCAGCAGTGGACCGAAAAGGGCTGACAATGAGGATGATGATAGTAATATTAATATTATCTATACTAATGATATAAAGCTGAAGAGTTTTTTTTTCCAACACACTAATCTCACTAAATACTGGCCCGAATTGAAAAAATACTTTTGTGTTGAATAGTCGATTTTTCTTGTAAGGTTGACGTGTGTACCATGAATACACTACGTGGCGTTACACCTTGACGCTACAACAAAAAGATAGGAGCTACGCGGCTGAAGCCGTGGGGTGATGCTAGTGGTTTATGCTGGTTACATGCAAGTATTAGGATGTGGGGCAGGTCTGGGTTTTTGAACCGCTCCCACTGTGGAAGAGGTCACGTTATTAGGGATTGACCAGTCACCGAGGTGGCCTGTAGTTGACGGATCCAGAGAACCTCAGGGACGGCATCCACTGAGTTTTATTGAGTATTTCATACGCAAGTGTGTTTGTGTGTGTGTGGGACATCCATTGGATCTGGTGCGTTAACGCATTTCCGCGAGAGACAAAAGAAAAAATATATGTGCACTTATCACACCACGACAGCTTAGCCCTGTGGCTTAGGACACGGCTAGGTTAAGGTATTTATACCTTAAGGACTTGTGTTACTAGTAGTCGATAACAATAATATATTTTTTTATGAATTGAAAAAAAAAATATACATGTAAGATTTTTATTATCGAAATATATACAATACATAGATAAACGACCATTATATAGGCGGGGTTCGAACTCACAACGTTCGGAGTAACGCGATCGATATATCCGTTACCACTGCGTATAACAGTAGTAAAATAACACACAAACCTGGTACTTTTAGTTTCAGTCTGTCCGATTTAACAATTCATGGATTCTGATGTTTACCTATACAAAATAATTACAGGTACATTTTGTGAACATACAATAAATATAATTCCAATAATGTGCAATCACAGTCTGATATTTATACAGACTTTCTCTTTCTTTTCCTAATTTCGTGTGCTTTTTATTTGCATAAATGTGAAATATACTATGCATTGTGTTCACACATTTTGTATGCTTAAAAACTGTTTTCATAAGTCGTGA
Source organism: Eumaeus atala (assembly GCA_017140195.1). NCBI lineage: Eukaryota > Metazoa > Arthropoda > Insecta > Lepidoptera > Lycaenidae > Eumaeus > Eumaeus atala. The sequence goes on along the minus strand of JAFELO010001206.1, from coordinate 349,328 downwards.
CTTAACTGTACACTATGTTTATTGTATGACTAATGTGTATAAATGTACTTAAAAATTATTACTAAGCCGAATTAGTACAGAAAAATTCGTAAGATATAAATAAATAATTTTTTTTTCATCATAAAATTATAAGTTATCCGAACAATTAGTGCAAACAAGTTTTTAATTATATTTCAAAAAACAATTATATTCTGAATATTGTCACGTATCTTTTCCAGATCTATACATATCACTTATAATCCTCTCTATTGGGATATCTCCGATAGTGTTACGGAAGAACATTTCCACTATAGTGTTACTGCTTACTCTTTTTATCACATAAAGAACCTGTAGTAGTCGACTGGAGCGAGTAGGGTCCATAGGGTACATGCGTGTTGTGTACTGAAATAAAGAAATCTTTTTAAATATTTATTACCGAGATGAGACGGTGGAGTAATAGATGCATTAATAATAATTAATAGGCAGGCTGAATACCCAAACATTACAGAATATTTTTAACATAATACCATAAATTATTAGAATTTCAGTTAAATTTACTATAAATGTAACTAAAATATTAAAAATTGTATCTAGTGGTTGTATGCCTTAATAAGTTTAATAACGTACTGAATCAGTACAGACACTTACCTCATTTAATACTACTTGAGAATGGTCTTGTAACGCAGCAATCGCAGGAAGATCCTGAATTCTTTTAATTTCAGCACCAGATTGGGACGGACTGTCGAAACAAGTTTTCTCCACTACAGTTGTTCTAAATAAGGCTATGGCCCGTAAGCAAGCAAACTCATTAGTGTCGGGATGAATTTTGGTCAAATCTTTTAATACATTTTGAAATTCTTCCACGTCTCTCGCGTCTATCCTTGGGTTTTTACCATTGAGAACCGTCAGATCGAGCGGATGAAGAAATTGTGCTGAACCGATAACAAAAAGATCACGCCACGATTGTTCTAATAGCAATAGTCTATCGGAGAGAGAGAGAGAGCCAAATGCAGGGACACTTTTAGTCCACTTGACGTTCATGAATAAAAGCCGAGCGGCCGCTTCACAGATAGCCTCTGGGTCACTCGGACTAAGGAGGCTGGCTGTTATTGGAGGAGGCGACGGTGCCTTCAAGGGGCAAGGGGTAATTGTCGACGTCATCAAGTTTAATCTACTATAAACATGATAGGGATTATGAAAAAGTGTTATAGGTGGAGGTGGTGGCAACAAGGCGTGTTTCGGTACGGCTAGATCTAACACTGGGGGAGCTGGTACAGAAACGTCAGAGGCAGGTAGCGGATCTTTTAAGAATAACGCCATTTGTCGTCGTATTGTTGAGTTTCTTGGCCCTCGCTCATGCTGAACAGCTGAAATAAAAATACAAGGCTAGGCTAAGTTGTAACGTTTTTAATATAATCCCTTATACTTACATGAGCATAAGGAAAAGTAATAGTTAAAAATTGACGTATACGCAATTCTAAGATTTATGTTCCTTTGGATTGAGAATTTTTAATGTGCATTGGAAGTCTGGATTTATTGCTCGTGTTATGATATTGACTCTATACCTATATATTTACAGTCAATTCATCATGCTGTAATCATAATCCCTCATACACACAAGCTAAAAACACTATCATAGTTTTTGAGATCGAGAAATCTGTAAAAAAGAGGCAGTTATTTCGGAAGATACTCCACCGCCAACTCACCGTCTTTGTTCATTCCTACGTCGACACATTTGGATAATCTACACGCACGACACTGATTTCTGTGCGCCTTGTCCACCAAGCACATTCCTGGGTTCCTCGCCTTGCAGGCGTACCGCCTGTCTCTGCGTACTGAACGTTTGAAGAATCCAGCACAGCCGTCACAAGCGAACACTCCGTAATGTTTCCCAGAAGAATGATCACGACAGACCGCACAGGGTACGTCATACAGGATGCGACCTGCGGAAACATTCACTTCAATTTTATTTCCTATATGAGCGCTCCACGATTTCAGCCGAGCACTTCGCTCACATAGGCTGCAATGTGATATGATGTTAACCTTCCTCAATAAATAAGGAGTGTAATATTTTTTTTTAAATTGTAGCAGTATTTCTTAGGATTAACGCATTGAACCAAAGAAACAAACTCTTCAGCTTTATAATACTAGTATATGTATAAGTTATAATTAAATAATGATTTCCTCATCATACGCCAGATGTTAAGGAAGTAATAAAGGTGGATGATGTGTCTTGTCTGGACAATGCAACATGGTACAAGTTACATGTATGGACAGTCTAAATTTTAATTAAACGCGTATATTCGCTGCGATACCTACTACAAATGTGAACTAGCCTTTATTTACAAATTGATAGCCCGTTAGTTTTATCACATTGAAAAAAATTGTAACCAGTTCTAATAATAAAATAATCGGTTCTGTCTTAAAGAATAACTATATACCTCTCTCTTTTATACCTTTCGCAAAACTAGAAATACTTTTTTTTCTTTCTTTTTTTAAATAGGATACTACAGGTATATAAAATCACAAAAACGCAATAAATCATAGCAAGCAATGTGACAATGCAGGCAGAAGTCGTGTCAACGTTGGTTGTATGTGGGGTCCTACAGGCTCCGCCCTTTGAATGACTCCACCCGGTAATTTATATTTATCTTTGATGTCATTTTAAACTGTATTTGCTAACTGTCATTTGCTCCGTAATGGTATACCATCGAAATATGATTGGGTATTAACATTTCCACGTATATATAAAGCATATGATATTTTTGTAATTTATTTAAGTAATTATATCATTCCTAAAGCTTATAGATCGTATAACAAACTAGGTACATTTTGTCAAAAACATGCTATAAATACGTTTAAAACTATTTATGTATGTTTCAACAACAATGATGACTGTTTTTATATGATCAAAGCTATGTAATTTTAACAAGTGGCAAGACAATAGTTAAGTAGGTACTTTATAGAACAGATTTTTGTTCGTCTAAATGGGGATTCTTATCATAAATTAAGCTTATTTAGGATCGTATTACAACAATTAAAGAAACAATCTTACGGACCACATAATTAATTATAAACCATGTGTTATAAAGTCAATAGTTGAAATATTCATTCAGAACCAGGTGCTTCAATGTAAAATCGGTGGAATGAGAAAAAAAATCGCACATTTCATATGTTTTGTTCTCAAGCCTCGACACGATCCCACGGCACAACAAACCGTTTAGCAAAAGAAGCTCCCGAGATAATACGTCTGTATTAATACACATCCAAACACGGCCTCAGTCGAAAAGGCACAAAGGCACTTCCATTCAATAAGACATTCCGAATTAAACGGTGCACATGAATAGGTACACTTGCGAGGCAGGAAGCGCGGTGTCGAATAAATAAAAAAAAACGCCTCACAAGACTACCATTTATAGACAATGGGGCGGATAAATGCCAAGAAGTGGAGGCCAGGGACAATCGGACTCTCTGTAATAAAAATTCACATTGCACACTTATTACATACTTATTTATACTAGTTAGATAGGCATGACATTGGAATAGATCACTTCAAGAAAGCAGATTAATTACTTCATTGCTAGCAAGTATGTTTTATATAATTGAATAAAAGCAAAAAAAATTAAGGTTAGCATTTCTTTCTTTTATTTAAATATCTTTTAATAACTCGTTTTTGACAATCTACATCTACTTACGATTTGGATATCATTACCTAAAAAAAAACCTTCTACGTAAGCAACCTTGTATAGAAATATTTGTTTGTGTGGGCGGATCTGATTTGACGAGTAACGTACAAATTAATTAAATTATAATTTATAGTGTATGAATTTGTAAAACGGATCGTATCATTAACAAAATCATCAGTTTGTCTAACGGCAGCAATCAACCCTACCGTGCGACCGCTCACCTGTGCGGTACATTCGACCGTAGGTTGCGTGATATCGACACGCGGGCTTCAAAACGGGCAGATATTAATTGATGCTGATAGGGAATGAGATGCACTCGTATTTATTAGCACATCATCACGCGCTTGGTACTTATATTCCCACGACTATTACACTCAGACCATTGTAAAAATTGGTGTTGGTAAAATATAGATTATATTTGTGGTTATGTTAAGTATGGATATGATCGAATTGTAAGTTTTGAAAAGAATAGGTTGGTTATGGCCGAATGATGAAAAAAATTATGGTTTCAAAATTTTGACATCTAGTGTAGTAAAACAATTGATTCGTATTTAAAGATATTTGTCATGCATCGCCAAGACTTCGAGGCATGTCGTTATGGGATACCTTTAGATGCGTATACACTTACTGTGTGCTGGCTGCGGCCGGATCAATTCACCGCGACAAGTACATCTAGCTCATATAAGACTGACGTGAAGAGATAGCTTCGCATGTCCCATTTCGTGCGGTTTGGAGCACGGCGACAATGGCGTGCAGAAGGGCAACGCATCTCCAATCTCTAAGTAATGGGTGTGACCAAATGGCCTCGACTGCTCGTTTACTTCATTATATTATAAATATGCCTAAACAGCATCCTAAGGAATAACTTTATGTAGTACATACGCTGAGTGCTTCTAACATGTTTGCGTTACTTGTGAATAATATTTATCATTCGCAAATCAAACCTGAAATTGAACTTTTTTTTACCTTTAAAAAAATGTTTTTCTTCATTTCGAATTATTTATTAACAGGTAATTTATTATGATGATCACAATAATAAAAAAAATATTCAATAACAATTAAGATAAATTACACACGAGAGGGCATTTAGGATCCAGTGTCGTTATCAGGTTTTGTCATGGAAGTGAGAGGGTGAGAGCGTAGGCAGATGCGCTAATGCACTCGTGGGAATAAAGCTATCGTCAAATTAGTCATAACATAATTATTATATAGTTAGCACGCTGTGTTTGCGTTATTTCATTATATAGCCAATATCATAGTGGAGTGTTTAAATAGGAGCTGATGGAGTGCGTGGACATTTTGAGCGTTTATTGATGAAAAGTTTAGCGTTACAGCGGGGCACGTGAATAGTAACGTAGTAGTCGTAGGTACGTAACCTCTACAATTTTAATAAAGATATATTTTTTACACTTTTTATAATTAAACATTGTTTTGAAGAATTTTATAGCCCTCATTTAGATCTACTTGTATAATGAGATTGAATATCCGCAATGTAGGAATCTACAAAAATTAAGTTCCCGGTTTTTCGGTGATTATATAATGATCTAAAATATAATAATGAATAAAAATGTTATCCATTATTATAAACATTTTGCGTATATACCTACATGAGAGTAAGGTCGTTAGATAGTAAATAAATCAATATTTAACATAAGAAATGTTAAAATTATTATGCTTATGTTTACATATATAATCAATTAAAAATGTATTGCGCAAAACTTTCACTTAGCTTATTTCACAATTTCGCCCAACAAGCCGAAAATGAACTTCAAAGCACTTTATGTGGGAGCGTGGTATTTTCTTAATGCTGATATTTGTTTATATGTCAATATGCTTTGTTGTGCAGTTTAGATCGTCTATCATGCTAACATACAAGTAAACGTCAGATGCTAAATAACCCTTTATTGTTTTTGGAGGAAACCATTTAAGACGTGTAATATCAAAAAAAATATTACGAGTAAGACCGTGTAACACAACGATTCAGAATCGCACATAATACCAGCGTATCGTTTTACAGTGCTTCGAGCAAATATGTA
>JAFELO010001206.1:289892-343492 GCA_017140195.1 Eumaeus atala | reverse complement strand
AGTAATAATGAACGTCCTTCATTTCAAGTTGGGCGAAGTTGTTTAACAGTATGAAATTGCAATAAAATCATTAGGCAGGCACCGTAGATTCAGAGATTTAACCGGACAATCATTGTGATACGAAATTTCTAAGTTTCGAAGACGTAGAAGGTATATAGTATGATTACTTACTAGAAGAAGCAGGCATCGATTGCATCTCCATTTCAGAAACTCAATGTAATCCCCATAACTCTGTAAAGAAATCAAATAAACTATAACTACAACGTCTTAGACTTGCTTGTAGAAATTTAATAATTATCATAAGATGAAACAAAAAGTATTACATAATAAAGTATTCCAAAGCTTTAGAATGCAATATCTTTATATTTCACACAGTATCGTGCGAATTGGATTCAAAACTCTTATTATCACTTGTGGTTTTGAAGAACCCTCTACAAATTACACACAAAAGAGAAAAGAATAAGAAAAGAAACGGCAACTCGCAACAAATGTATGAAATAAAAGCACTATTGTTCAGAGCTGACATCTTTTCGCCATAAAGCTGAGTGCCACTTGTAATTTTGTTCATTATTCATATTGTTCTAGTACCACTTATTAAACTAAATGGCTTTTACACCACGACCTCGTAAGTGGTTAACGTTAAATTAATTCTATAAACCTGCCAATTTCATATACTATTTAATCCGTGGGAAAATATTTCGAAGCGTATATCGGCTATCTTAGTTCTACTATTACTAGATATCTATTTATGTTATTATATTATTGTTTTTTATCTAAATAGCCCAATCTGCTGAAGCTACTCTTGAGGCAAGTTAAATAAACTTAATAGTCTTGTCTATCTTTTATTTAGGTTAATAAACATATAAATAATCTGGCACACAAAATAAAGCCGCAAAGTGACAGATATGCCTTTGGGTTTCGTGTGTTTTGTGAGTTTCCGGTAGCCCATTCGAAGGGAGAAGAAAAGGAGGGTAAACACCTCTGCGTGACAATTATGTAAATGTCTATGGGCGTCGGTAGTCATGGAAAGGTTCGGCCCCTACTTTAAAAAGACTATTACTAAAAACGGGCCTACACTCAAATCGCGTTTTAGCGAATCGCGACTGCAATCGGTCATACGTACTGCGTGAAAAATATGACCCTCTGCACATGCGAATTCTTATAAACACGAAAAGTGTAGCCGTCTGTTTTGCATCAATTAACCCTCTATCTCTTCATCCAAAATTTACGTAAGGAACATGATACATAAGTGTGATGATGAAAAGAAACCTTTCTGAGAATATTTACTATCGCAGTACTATTCATCAGAATTTCATTTTGGCGTTTATTTTCGTTACTTTTTTTATTTCTACAGTAGCCATCCATTTCACACTCTATTATTTGGTTGTCGGACATGTATTTGTAAAAGTTGTTTTTTTCTGACTATAATTATAGTTTCGCAAAACAGGTAATTATGTTGGGATAATCCAGATAAGTATGGGGCACAATGGGACGGCTCAACTGAAACGGCAGAAAGAGCCCGGTGCGCATCCGAGGGTTACTAACAAAAGCAGACAATAATAATGTCGGAAAGTCGGTAGCTTCTTGCTTTTGAAATTGTGATGGGCAAAAAATATTATGGCCTGTAGGTATATTATATTTCATTTATAGATATAACATTTGGAAGGTCCAAAGCATTTAAGGAGCGGTAATGCAACGAATGGAAAATAAGTATGAATAACTTTAATAATCCTTAGCTAAGTTGTACTTTAACGCTAAACACTCTTGGACAATTAGCGTTGTGTCGTTATATTCATCTCTCAAATATGAGTAGTTCTGTATTCTAATGATAATAAAGATACCTAATTTTTAATTATAATTATAATGATACAAGAGTATACAGCCAGGTTGGTCTTCACCCTTCGCCCTTTTAAGACACATTAACAAATTCTTGTTAATGTGTCTAAATATGATTTTTACATATTAGTCCTTGTTCAATATAAACATATTATATTACAAAGTCCCTAAAAGCTGTCTGCCTATATGCGATGATTGTCTCAAAACGGAATTTCATACAGTTTTCACGTATGTATAGAGCGATTCCCTTTAGTGTATAATTTGTCTGCCTTTATTCACGGGGATCACTAGTAATTTATATAAAAATGGCGTAAATCGGATCTGATTATTTTCGGAGCGATTATGGGATGAAAGCTACACATAAAAATTGATTATCCGTTCACCAGGTGGGAAGATAATCTACGTGCAGTAGCTGGTCCGGGGTGGATGGAGTAGCAGGAGATGGATCGTCTTGGTGTTCATTGGATGCAAGAGCATCATCTCTTAATGATGAAATAAGTAAAAACCTACAAACAAATGTTAACCTGAACCAGTGTACTATTTACTTACAATTTACTGATTTTTTTTATTCCTCTTGTCTCGAAATAGATAAGAAATATCTCATTTACACGAATTTGCTTGTGAAGAAGCATAAAAAACGATGTATTTAAGTGCGAAGTAAGATAATATTTGTAGTGGCATGCTTAGCAAAGGCTAGTGTCTATAAACTTAGTCTCCTTTGCTTATTTAGGTGGAAAAGTAGACATGGCCAGACTAGTTCTGATCTTTTGCTTTCATACTAAAATGTTGGCTGTGGTTCTAGCTGACCGCTGAACAGACAGTGAATGTAGAACGCGTAGCAAATTGATGCTAATCCTACAGAGGCGTAGAGCTGCCGAAAGTAAACTATTTACAGGTAGCCTGCTTACATACCATATTTCGAACATATGTAAATACAATTAATACTAAACTAAATATAAAAAAATTGAATCTACCAAAAAGTTAAATCAAACAGCCGAACAATGTATGGCAGACTGGGGTGACGAATTGAGCTGTGAAGGTTTAAGCAAAACAATCGACAAATTTCTAGAGAGCAAAAACTTTCTCATAAATTTGAGATATCCCTTAGCTCCTTAAGCCGTCCATGCAATAATCATACTCTCAAGAGACTGCTGTCTCTTACTCATTGATTACATCCCTACTAAATAGTTATGTAGTTCTGATTTTTCATCTTAATGTAAAAACAATTAAAAATTTACGCCAAAACAACCCTTTTTATTTTAGAGATAAAAGTAAACTTTGTGTTTGAATTTTATATTCTATGTTTTCATTCAAGTGAGTTTATTATTGTTGAGTGACAAATATCATTAGTGAAATTACTAATTAATATTTTTAAATAATCGAATCTATTTTTCGCGGTTCGTCAGCCGTCATATTGCAATAAAAATATTTTATGTGTCCAGCACAAATTTTTCTTTAAATGTATAATCCAAAAATTATTAACAATGAACTTACTAAAAATCACTTTGTAATACTCAAACGGTGTGCATAAATGAAACTGTTAAAAGCCATGTCCAAAGAACATAATACAGCATTAACGAGTTGACAAGTGAGTGAAAATTAATTTAGAACATTAAACACACGCGGTTGTTATCGTTTTCAATTTTAAATTAATTTAACGCAAGCAATCATGAGAGAAATTATATTTTAATCGGGTAATAATTTCTTTATCTTGAACTCTATAAAGTTCTTTTTATTTTTATTATAATTAATTTATAATAGTTTATTGTAGTGGATATACTGCTTTTTAATAAACTCACTTCAAACTTTTCTTGTAAAGTTTCCACGGCTTTTATAGAAAACTTCTCTCTTTACGTTTATTTATATATATTTAAATTAGCATTAGCATCCTTTTATTCAAACCATATTAAATTTGATTCTGTCCCTAGGATTAAGTTTAAGCTTTGCACTATTTTTACGGCATTTGCCAATGTATGATAAAGAATCAGTATTGCAGCGTGACTCCAGAACGAAAGAAACTGACTTGATCTAGAGAAATAAAGAGAAAAAAATATAATAAGATAAAATATAGCTTAAGCTATTCTACATTTAAAGTGTTCAGCAAATCAGCTCGCACTAGACTCAATAGAGCTAAGATATCTTTTAAGCCGTTGATACGGAATCTGCATTTCTTCTTATAAGTAATTTTAAGAATGTAAGTGATGCAATTAAATAAATAAAATGGGCGGTGGATGACGCCCGGATAATGATGAAGGGCTGCCACTGTTCGCACGGTTCCAGTATTTACTACTGGAACTCCGCTGGTAACATCGATAGTATCTGGCAGATTATTCCTGATTTATCAGAATTCAATAGAATTCAGTTATAGTCTTAATTAGAAAAATATCTGATACCAAATGCAGCATTATTGGGTACATGAATTTGTTTTCTTTTTTTGGCCCTGAACTGATGCTGTGGATGCGATAAGAATCCCAGAACAGCTTCATTGGATCGTTCAACCCCCTACTCTCTCGCAGATGGGAAAGATGCAACCCAATATGAGAATGTACATAAAAGCTTTACTATTATTATCATGACTCTGCCGTCGAGGGCAGCTCGCACGCGGTAGTTAAAGTGGCATCGGTGCTGGCGTGAACTAATGGCTCATGCTACGGCGGTAACATTTGAGCTTGACAATGTACCTGAAGAAAACCTGAACTCTATAAACTTTTAAACGCAATGTTTTATAACGCAATTTTTTGTCTAAACGTAATCCTTTAATATATTGTTTTATAACCTAAATGCCATTTGTTCGAGCTGACTCGATCACGAAGACGTCAATTTGCTGCGACGCCAAATCTTTAAATACATACAAGAAAACTCATGTAGCACTAATCGGACAGTTAATGGTTAATATTGCATCATCATCATCACCATTAGCTTCTATCTATTCACCGTTGAACTTAGGTCTCTTCAAATGAATACCTAGATGACAGCTCAAACCACACTGCACGTTTATCGTCTTACCACTTATCCAATTGTCAATTAACGCTTGGTCTCTCAATGTTTTGAAAGCAGTTTCTAGCTTAATAGTGGATGTATGGTAATGCGGTATATCAGAACCTGTCATTGAATTTCTTATCCAGTTACAAAGTGAACTATTGAAAATGAGAAAGCGTGCTATAAATGAAACTATATCCGTGTCCATTGTTTATCATGCCCATTTGCATATTAAAATTTCCCAAATAACGTCTCTTATGTACTTCCTTCGCATCGTGTCAATCCTTCCTATCATTAGATCATTTCTTATCAAATGTTAACCCAAGCGCCATATTTTTGTTCATGATTGACACATGTGTAAATCGACTAGTAAAAATGGTCATAAAATAGTTGCGAAGAAAAAAAAATACCTACATTAGAAAACGCTCTGATGGAAATAAAATTATTTATGATCACAATGTTTCAGAACTTATATAATTTACATTATTAATATGACCAATAGAAGTATTTCGGGCCCGATTTAGGGATATATTCACATTTAAAAATGAAACCCCACAACATAATGAAAATGTATGTAAGCGCATAACCTCAGAACGACTGCATGGAATTTAAGAATGTTTATTAAGCATTCTGTATGGCATGCCCAGGGTCTGTATGTAGGAATATGTGTGTAATATTGTTCGTAAACAATATAAAATGCTTTCGAAGATCTCAATGTTACAGATTAGCTAGCGGGTTTTTTCAACTCGACCAGCCAACGTAACATGCTACCGTGAATTCTTATGGTAAAATAACCTTTGTCGGGGAAAACTAATTAACGATAAAAACACAAAAACTAGTCACATTGTTACGTAAAGATATATTTTTTCCGGACCTGATATACAAAATGGCCTCAGCACTCACGTGAACGTTTGGCTTGTGGAGAGGATCATGATTTTGGGGCTGTACTCCTCTTCACCCTCAGACGGGTGAAAGAACTCGCGTCCGGCAGACACGGAATACCTAGCCGGTACGACGGTATTATTTGTGCTAGGCAAATCGTGAGTCGTATTGGAAGGTAAAGATAAGACATGAATACTAGCTGGATATACAAATAAACAATTCCTAATCGGGTTCCTTTTGTAAGTTTCTGTGACCCTATTATTGATTTAGGAGCTTTTCAAGATGCGTTGATCACTTTTTGGCTGAACGAAAATCGTGAAACTCGTGCCATCGTTTAGTCGCCAAACCAACGGCCATGCGGTGTATGGCGCCCCGTCACTGCATTGGAATGCAGTTTTAAGCTTTCTCACTTTTTTCATCCACATGAGTGCCACTGATTGTTTTAAGCATTGGCACAATGCAACTGAGTGACATAAAGATCGGATGTGAACTCATGTCTAGCTGGAGGTAGTGTCGTGCTACCTTACAGCAGAACTGGGTCTTGACGGTCGGGGAGGTATCATTCGCTGACGTTTCCGCCCCAGAGTGACACATTCAGTGTCGCCTTTCGTGTAGTTTGTGAGTAGCCAGTGGCCTGGAGGGGAGGAAGAAAGGAGGGCAAAGCATCGGCACAGTAATTATGTAGCTTATGGGTGTTGGCAGTCGGTAAAGGCTCCGATTTCACGTTTGCCCGTTAAAAAAAATAGGCAAAATTTTAAGAATAGATTACGTAATAAAGGCTCTTGTTTGTATATTGTAGGCAACTTCAATGCCCGCATGCTCCGGGGGACGCACTCCGTGTTTTTACATCGCTCCGACCTACCGCAGCATCAGAAACACAATGCCTACCATTGTATATCGTGAGATGACGATGTTACGATATACAAAATCGTATTTATGGTGGAAGAACTAAAAGTATTACAAAGCTTGTGCATACTTTTTTAATCATTCATTGTCATCATTATCAGCCTTTATCGGTCCACTGGTTGACAAAGGCATCTCTCGATGAACACCAAGACGACCGATCACCTGGCACTTCGTTTTCCTAAACGCGGCCTCCACTCCAGACCTTACTCGCCCATCGGACATCTGTTCTTCTGAGTGTGTGACCAGCCCATTGTCACTTCAGCGAGCCTATTCGTCGCGTGCTTAACCATTATTGCATATGAATTATCACGTTTATCTAAGCATTCATTTAATTAAATATAGTTTGCAGCATGTTATTAAAAATTAATCTGATAGATACATATTTAAAAATTTCTTGACTTCTACTTGTAACCAGACTTCTCTGAAAAGGGTTTTGATATCAGGTCATAGGGTCACCTATTCATACTTTTGTATACGTACATGTGGGCCACTTTTATTACGGATACCTATTTTCATTTAAATAGTAACGACAACACATATTCACGCCAGTTCGCTTGTGTGGTAGGCAGAGAGAACGGACTGCGGGACATTCATCAATCTCTTCAGGCATACACTACTATGGTTCAATGATAATATTATTAATAGTATTCAGATGCCTAAGTAATAGAATTAGTTTAATACCTACTTAAAAAGTGTTAGAACGTAGATTTATACTTTACATAAAAGAACGTCCGTGAAAGCTTGCTGGATTTCCTTAAAATTTACTTATCAGATTTTCATCTGGTGTTCACCTATGGATAGAGCCGTTTTCGGGGAAGATATTAAGTATATATTTTGTATTTAACCACAAGGGAAGCCGGGGCATATCGCTATGTAATTATATATGAAAGTTTTATTTATCAAACATATTGTTATTCTTTCACGCTGAAACTATGGAACGGGTTTAGCTAAAAGCTGCACAGATTTGGATTACAACCTGGTATAGTAAATTATTTTTAAAACTAATGGGTCCGTTAGGATATACATAACCCAGTAAAAACTGGAGGCACAGCTAGTTCATCATATTTCATTTTTTCCATTTCATTTCATCTATTTGTTTTGTGTGGTGTATTCAAGAAGGATATTAATAGTGAAGTTCGTCACGCTTCGCTGGACAATCAAACATATTTGTATTGAAATAAAACGCATCAGATAAGTTTCCTGAAGTCCGCGAAACAGAAGTTAGTGAAAAGCTCTCATGGAAGGTTGGCTATCAATACCAACCGGTATTTGACTTATTATTTTGAAAAACTTTGTGGTCAAGCAAATATTAAAATAAAATAAACAAAAAATGTTATACACTTTCACTGACACACTCCTGTATATACAGATCAAAATTTATTATTCGATTCCTAAACAATTCATTATATCAACAACACCTTTATTCAATAATGAGTCAGAAGAAGTATCGTATATAAATACCACAAAAAATAATATCACAAAATAAAATAAGAATTACTTCGCTGCCACGCAATGAAATAAATTCGCAATAAGCTGTATGTCACTCACTAAAAATAAAACACTATGAAATCACATCGAGAAACACACAATGTTACCAAAATAAAACACTCACCTAGAAATAAATAAATAATCCCTTGGCACATTAACTCGCGATCGCCGTAGATGTATATAGTTCAGTAGTGTTTATGTCAGTGACGTGATCCAAAAGTGACTCGCGCGCAGCCCCTACTTAGGGGATGAAGGGACGGGGTGGGAACGCCTGCCCGATCATATTGCCGAGTGAAATTGATAACATCCCTGCATCATCGGTAAATACGCATTTTTTAGACATAAAATTGCTCATTCTTTATTCTTTCCTGATACAATTGTAGATGAAATAAATGCAAATTGTGATCGAAATGTAAATGAATAATCGAGGTGTTAAAGACATATGGAAAAATAAATATTTTACAGATGTTTTGGAATAGTGATATTAATGGACAGGTACTACATAAAATATTCATTTGGTTCATTCGCAAGCTGATCCTACGCTGGAAAACTTAAGAGGATATATTTGATTGGTTAAGATTCGGTCGAGTAGGATATAATGATATATACGACAAGCTGACAAACGTTGTCTTGCCAGGTCAGGTGCACATTGCACAATCCTTATCACTTAGGGGTACGACAAATAGATAGTAGAAGATTCTCAACATTATGCATTATATATTGAATATTTCGAAGATTTTGTCATGACCTACTTGAAAGATATTTTATACACCCAGCATACATTCGCCATCGTTCAAGAGCCAATCTCAATGTCACCACCGATGAATTTCAAGTAGTTGTAATCACTGTAATTAGTCCCTGCGGCAAGAAATATAATTTGAGCTGAACTCTTCAGCTATTTCTGCTTTTCAAATCTAAAGCTCTGCTAGAAACATGACCTACTAGAATTACCTATTACAAAATTTTAATATTATTATATAATTTTATAATAAGTTATTATGTTTTGTTAAGTTTAAATAAATCTGTATGCTGGGAACATATAATTTGTTATGTAATGGCAGGTTAGTACACAAAAAAAAACTTTTTGCAAAATAAAATACAATTCGGCCAAATATTTTCAATTGTGATTATTCACACAAACTATTTCAAACGGATTTTATTGGTGTAGATTCTTATATAACATAAGGGGACAAACGAGAAATCCTATTCATTTTTCGCCCATTGCTATCCACTTAATATTGTGCGTTGTTCTGTTTCACGCCGACACGCACCCACAAACCGCACGAGTATATAGTCTCTTCACTATTTTTGAGACGGTATAACGTGAGCGAGAGGTGCCTCCGCTGCAGGTAGAGATAGTTATGTGACTACCTCAACATTTTACTGACTAAACATTCTAGTAGTTAGTAGCAAGTATTCTAAATGTAGATGACCATCTGTCGTAGGCAGTCTGCAACATCGCGAGTAGGAACGCCAGCCGGTGGTGGTTCGATTCCCGCTAATGTTTACATGTTTATCTATTCAGTGTTATTACATTGTATACTAAAAATCTTAAGCACCTGATATTTATAGAATATATATTAATCTTAAGCACCTGATATTTATAGAATATATATTAATCTTAAGCACCTGATATTTATAGAATATATATTAAACTTAAGCACCTGATATTTATAGAATATATATTAAACTTAAGCACCTGATATTTATAGAATATATATTGATCTTAAGCACCTGATATTTATAGAATATATATTAATTTAATTGTCCGTTGGCTGATGTCTAATTGTAAGTTGCATCACAGTTCTTACGGTGCTTACCGCGCAAGTATGTTAAGTCCACCTATTATTTACTACCGCCAAAACTTATACACAAGAATCTAATATATCTTGTTTCGTTTGCTTTTCAACCTGTAACGAAGCTATGGACTGAATAATATATCTAAAATCTATAATATTTCAAAGGTTTTTGATATTTTATTTGACTTGTTAGTTTTTTTTTTAAATTTTGTATTTTGGTGGGTTTTTTCACAACACCCTTCCGCCCTTTACCCCTCACCGAAAATGTTGGAACTTGCCTTTTTAACCCCTCCTCTGGTGATCGGGTCATATGTTATATTTCGATGTGCTATTTAATGTCAAATACAACATTTTTTACTAAAACAATATGAAGTAAAACATAACACTAACTTAACTTTATTTCTTTCATTGATTGTGGGAGGAAGAGAGAAATATTCGTAAATATTATTGACTAAAACTTACTGACTAACTAGTACTTACGCTACAAAATACGAGAAACTTATAATTACAACAAATAAGTACTTTCATACCAGGGATACCTATTTGTTGAGAAACTTCCAATTTTAATCAAACGTTCATGTTAAAGGTAAAATGAAAAGGAACGGAAATAACTCTTGTGGAATATTAAATTATGTGAGTAACCCATATTTTGTATCGTTATTTGCATGTTAAATGTGGTTAACTTAAGTGGTTATAGGTACAATTGAAATCCTCAAAATATTTTTATTTCTTAAATTTATTGTTTTCCGAGGCCATAAAATAATAATAAGCAACAAGCTACAACAGACCCTCTAAGCCTGTATGTAGGCTGGGGAATTTATAGGTATATTAAAATATTAATAAATATGAAATACAATGGATAATATAATAATTGTGTCGTCATAAAGAATGGTGACTGGGGAACAATGGTACGGGGTAAGAGATCTGTTCATGAAGGGACACAATTTTGTTAATAATAATAATAACTGACAATGGAATCGCGGTGCCATCTTTAAATCTGTCAATGCTCACAACTGTCAAGCGCGTGACGTAAATCAAAGCTGCAATCCTATTGGTCGGGGCGAGAGTGCGTCCCGCGGCGTAGGGAGGCGCTTTATATTAATTTAGGGCCACTTTGGACAGATTACCCTTTGTATACCCCTGACTCTGGGGTTGCCTTTGTGACGGCTAGTCATTTTTTAATCGCAGCTCATTATTTGTATTGTTAATTCGAAATCTTTTATCATTAAAAGTTTTATTGATAAAACCTATCACTGACAAAGAATAGGGCTGTCAGCATCCGATAACAATAATTTATGCATTTTCAATATTTAAAAATTTTAACTATGATGTTGTTAGCCGGTGGCCCGGGGGGGGGGAGAGGTGAAAAGGAGGGTAACGCATCGGTATCGTGGTTACACTGATGTTAATGGGCGTCGGTAGTCGCGGAAAGGCCCCAATTTCTTGTTTGTCCCCCTATACGGCATTAATAACTTATTGAAGCAATACCTAGAATAGCTTAGATTGACGTTTTTCTTGGTCTTGTCTCTCTTATCAAACTTTGCGAAATAATCGTGTGAATCAGTAAACAACTAACGTTTTACCGTGCGTAGGTCACTTACGTCTATTGCGCATCTTTTACTTCAGAACCTGGTCGTACCAAAGGATTTTTTTATTTTACAAACCTATCGAGCTGCTAGCATTACACGATATTAAAGATGCATAAAGTATTATTGCATGATATGGCTCATTATTAATAATGTTTATTTCATATATTCAACGATAGTAAAACATTTCCCTCGATTTTATTATTTTATTCGACAAGCACCCAATACAAAATATATTTAAAAGTAGACTAAATATATTTGAAAATCACAAAATATAATTTGTTTCATTAAAAATCTAAGTCACACATTTTCCTCATAAGTGTTTTAAGAACCAGAAAGAATAAATAACTTACAACAATATTATACTATACCTCTACTGAAGTTAATAATTTACATAAATATACAATACATGCAGATTACAGAGGACCGGAGAGGGGCTCTTGTATCATGAAGTCTCCCTCAGGGCCGTGGTCCCTATTATTATCAGGGACACCTAATACCTAGGTTACACAATGTGTTTATTATTCAAACGTGTATTTTCAAACGAAATTATAAAGTGAGCTAATTCATTAAATTAAATAAACGTAATTAATCTAGTGTTTCATGGTACTACGAATTATGTGTTGTCGGTCCATCGGCGTGCAAAGATCAGGCCTAAATATATTACAAAACTATACATTTCTAAATACTAAAATTAGTCTACACTTTACAATGACATCTATAATTATGTGATAATTCACAACCAACAAAGTCCGGCACAGCGGCGAGCGTGTGAGCGATTCTTTAGTAGTTGTTACTAGTAGGTATATAAATTTCCTACGCATTGTTCTATTTCCCCCGTCGCCCCATTTTCAGTGCTGGTGAAACTCTGGCAATTGTAACACATTATTTTCACTGGCGATATTATTACGCAAGTGAATTAGTTGACAGCTTATTTGTATTCGATTATTTTTTTGTTCTAATCGGATACAAACTTTTACATAGCATTTCGTTTTTTTTTTAAATCCTAAACAATAAATGCACTTGGGTATCACTGCGGTTACTCTTTAGGCAAAGCGCTATCACTTTTCCCCCTCGAATACACTCTGTACGCTGTCTTAGAGCCCAGCATCCTATCTAGCAGACTGTGTTTGGCTCGTCTTCTTTGCGCGAGCACGTCGCGACACAGTTCATGGAACACTTCACCGACTTGATTCACTTGTTCCGCTGCCGCTACTTCTGCGAAGCCACACTCAAAGTCCTTAGCTAAGATTTCGCCTTCCTCTGGGCTCACCTATGTAACAATCGATAAGTTATAGTTTAAAAAGGGAACGTTTAGGGTAGAGATAGTCCTATGTTGCATTGCAGCCTACTTGGGCTGGCACGAACGAGGAGGTACGTCTCATTCACACCACACCGCTGCAAAGTGACAGCTATGCTGTAGCGTTTCGTGCGGTTCGTGAGTTGACAGTGGAGCATTGGAGGGGAGGAGAAAGGAGAAAAACTCATGTGTATAAAAATAATGCGGAATTGTATGGGCGTCGGTAGTTGTTAAAAAACTTCTATTTCTCTTTTATTCCCTATACTATAAAAATAAATATACTAAACAAAAATGAAAATAAACTGAAAATAAATATAGCGGTGTCAGGTGAGCGAAAGGTACGTAACCGGTCGTGCCGGCCCAATTCGGCTGCAATGTGATTAACAATCACACGAAAGAAATACCATCGAACACATGTAAACCTACATACTGCGATTGTGTATTTTTTATAGAAATTATACAAATAGGTGGTCATCACTGGATTTTAATGACGATAACTTGAAAGAGCTACACTTTCTGTCTTTGTCTGGCATGCTGCTTTGAGATGGTGCATCGCAGCAGCGACAGAACCTCTTAAAATAGCGAAATACGAAAGAGTTCAAAGAAACAACGTAAATAAAAAAAAAACTTTTATGAGTGTTTAAAGCAATAGGCCTCATAAACAGTAGACAATGATACATACTATTTCAGGAGCATCTGTCTACGAGAAACAGAAATAACTGTTTAATAGGCCCTATTCTAGTTCACTATCTCGGCTATAAAATAATAACACTGAAATGGAACAGGTTACCAGGAATCTACATCTCATCTCCTATAATTATAAAATAAACTGTCCCTACTGTCTGTCTGATTCATCATCGCCGACCGTCGACTACTTAAGCTAGGGCCATGAAAGTAGGTTTTTTTTGAGTAGACAACCACTAGAATTTTAGAACTTGTACCCCCTTAAGATAGTGAAGTAGAGGTTGAAAGTTTGTACGGAAATCGGTTCGTTTTTTTTAAGTTAGATACATAAAACATTATCTTTGGGCTACTGATTAAAAATGAGTAGATACGTATCTAAGCGCTTCTGGATACTCCACACGTAAGGGGTGAAAT
Organism: Eumaeus atala; assembly: GCA_017140195.1. Lineage (NCBI taxonomy): Eukaryota > Metazoa > Arthropoda > Insecta > Lepidoptera > Lycaenidae > Eumaeus > Eumaeus atala. Next base: position 329,618 of record JAFELO010001206.1, on the reverse strand, counting down.
AGGGGATTACATTTCGTATATAGGTTAGTCTGGATGTCCCCCATTTTTGCAATTAGAATCATGAAAATTTGTCTTCAGGCTTATGATTACAATTGAATGAATACATGCATCAGCATTTATAATAAAACCACCTCCGAGAATAGAGAGCGGAGATGACGTGAAGCCGCGGTGCGCTGCTAGTCTTCTTATTACGTAAAACAAAGTCCCCAAATTCTATCTGTCTGTCATCGATTTTCTACAATCTACTAAACGATTTTTCATACGGTTTTCGTGAGATTGATTTCATTCACGGGCTAAGCTGGAACGGACTGTTACTAAAATTATTATGCCGATATGAACACTTGTGTGCCTAATTATAAATAGGCGATATTTTATATCCGCCCTACTGCAGATGGCTGTTAGTGATTTAAAACAATAACTACCTGACGCAGGTGTACCATGTCTGCCTTATTACCAACTAGTGTCAGTGGCACATCGGGCTGGAGACTCTGTTTGGCCCTCCTCACATAGTTGAAGGACTCCCTGTCCGTGATTGAGTACACGAGGAACAGTCCGTCAGCCCACTGAGCGATGTCGTTTCCGGGAATTTCATCCAGAGTCTGGAAATAAATTATATAATTATTTGTTTGTAGTCGGTATTAAAACAGACTTAATGACTCACAGGCCACTCCTAATGACCTGTGAGTCATTAAGTCAGAATATACTCACGAGTATTTTAGTAAGAGGTAGATTGTGCTCACTTGATACCGCCGTAAGTTGACAACCTCTGTGCGTTGTGTGCTGTTTATCCGTGGCCCATTGGACGAAAAGGATGGCAACGGAACGATATAGTAATTACGGGCGCCACTATTCATAAAATGGCTCTGACTGCTCGTTTGTCTCCCGATAATATACATATAAAAAAGGTTTGACAATTTGCATTTTGTAGTCTGTAAACTTCGAGAATCATGACATTGTGTAAAGCTAAGTCGATTCGACTGTCTAGTTGGAGAGCATCGCCGCCACTGGCTGTCCTTTTGGGGAACGCAGATGTAACCGTTGAGACCGTAGCTTATGGCGCTGTCTGTCTGCCAGCTCCCTAATAGGATAGGCAGAGAGAACGGACTGCTTTACATGACGATCCTTATATATCTGCCTTGCTTATTTATTTTGCTTATTTATAATATGGAGTTCATAAATAAAAGGACCTCCTCTAAACACGTATTCTGTGCCCAAATATAATATTACATTGTAAGTTATAGTAAAACTACTTTAACGGATTTCAACGCGGTTTGTCCAGATTTTATATTTCATAATATTTTACGGTAAAACCCATTAAAATAGTTTTATTAAAATGTGTAACATCCACGTAAATATAGAAAATAATTTCAATGTATTTATTTTGATTAGTTCTATTATAATACGACGGTTCAGTCGGTAATGTGACGGTTTAGTTACGCCAGTCACGGGTTAGAATCCCGCTTAGGTTATGGATGGTTATATATGTATTATGTGTATGTCTATTATAAAAATCTTGAATATATAAAATTTATTATATTATAAATATATTTACAAATTAAGGAAATAATAGTTGTTAAATATATTTCCGTTGTCTAGTACCTGTAACACAAGTCCTTACGGTACTTACCACAGGACTGCGCTAACGTGGTGTGATAAGTCCACAGATATTATTATTATTATTTTTACTTACTTTTGGACAGGTGTCGAGAATTTCGAACAATATCGGCTCCCCGTCCAGAAGTGCTTCGTGTTTGTACTTGCTTTCTGTTAAATGTACATAAAATTTGATTAGGGAAAACATTTAAGAAAATATTAAATTTAAATAAAATAATTATCACCATGATTCCCGGCATTCAATCCTTATTGAAACTATCAGGAAGATGTACAGTAGAAGGCCAAATTATATTACATCGCTTTAGAATGATATAACATTAAGCACAACAGAATTTAGAATATCTCTTGGTGAATAAACAAGATATGATCTAGATTCTTTTAACAAACTTTTTAACAAACGAGAATAGGATCCCTTCTACGACTACCGAAGCCCATGAACATCATCATTATTGCTAAGCCGATGCGTTGCCCTCATTTTCACCCCCCCTTCCCCCGCCAATGGCTTATCGGCTGCTCAAAATCCACACGAAATGCGACAGGGTATGTGTCACTTTACGGCGATATCAAGTGAGCGAGAGGTACCCCCGGGGAGGTACCTCTTGCTCGGTCGTGCCGGCCCAAACCCGGTGCAATGCAGCACGGCACTACCACTTACAATGTGATAATATCTAATACAACAACATACATACAAACATAATTAATATGTGTTTATTGTTATTATGCATATTATCTACAGATTCCGTACTTTTTATAAGGGTGTGTCCATAAACACTCGAGCACGTGTCACAAAAGTTAGAGGAACCCTGTAATTATGAATGTGTCTATCTCAGCCAACTTTTTACTTTCCAGTCATTTTTAATACAATTCATTAAAAAAACGCAAATATAAATTGTACCTTGTTGGTGGTCGTACTCGCCGATATACCGTTTTGTGAGAAAGCGAACAGTCAGCGCTGCAAATAAAGAGTCCAATGAGAACAGTGAGCGCCTGTAATGAACCATGAAAAGTGATCTGTGCACATCGTATCCTAAATTTATGCTTTTAGTGTGCAAAATTTCCTTCATCTATTTATTTATTCACCGTTCAAAATCATTTTTTTTAATCTCTTTCTACTTAGGGACCTTTGTCACATAAGTTGATTACGACAGCCCCATCGTAACCTAAACTTAATATTACATCACCACCGAAAAAATCTCATCTTAACCTATAACTAAACAATATCCTGCCTGCCTCCGGCACTGGAGATACATACTTTGTACACATGTATACTTTGGAAAAAATATTAAATACATATAATTATATAAAACTATAAGCCAATATTTAATTTTCTTTGTCGAACGCTTAATTTATTTTTAAGTAAACATTTAAATCCGATTTTCAATTAAGTATTGGAAATTATTACACTAATACCTACTCATCATGGTATCATCCCCAATATGCCATATATAATATACCTACAATATTTCTAGAGAGAGCTTTGCATATGCGTAGAAAACAATTGAGTTATCTAAAATTGTGCCACATTAAACTATTGCACGTATATTGGTACGTGTTGCTGGCTCAAAAAGTGTCAGCTTTGACACGTGACTTTACTCCTTAGTAACAAACATAATTCTAAAGTGAAAGCAGTGCATTACATACTAATAAATAAATTGAATTCAGAAGCCGGTTCACTCGATGGTAGCGGACAGACGCACAGAAGGTGATGCCGACGTTAGCCAGTGGACCCGTACATTATACTCGCACCCTATATTTGTGCCCTTTGCAATTGTTAAACCTGTTAATTAACTCAGACAAAACGATCACTTAAGGCCCCCTAAATTTGAAGTTTTATGAGAATTCTTTCAGAACACGCTAGAAGTTTTTCAGTTGTACAAGTTTCTATTGTCATTGTTGGCAGCTTCGCTTATCGATGTGCCAGTATCAACAATGAAAAAAGTGGGCGATCGAAATTGTTCGACATATATCTAATGGTCTGCCTCAGATCTGTATGATGCACAAAGCATCATTTGCGTACTTAAATGGTCTAAAAATAATAATTTTCTTTTTTCGGATCAGTAATTCAGCAGATCATACTCTACTCTGAACAACTACTTCGGAGTAAAGTATTCTTACTTATATTGTGGTCTGCGACACAGCTGTAGCGACAAATTTGGCCGCGACAAGATTGCATTGGAAGAGGTGCTCCATAGACAGGGTGGGCCGCCTACTATCGCATTGTTCCTGCAAAGAAGGCATTTGGCAACAATCCTTTTTTTTTTGTAGAGGCCTGCTTGTGTCCGGACTCGATGTGTATCAGTCAATCAGTGTCCGTCTGTCTCTACGTTTTACGGCTAATCCGCAGGACGGATTATAATGAAATTTGATATGAATATATTTACCCGAGTTCAGACGTTGCCTACTTTTGTATTTTCTTTCAAAAACCAGCCCCCAAATACTGTTATAATGAGGGGTGAAAGATTATATGAATAAAACCATTCTTGACTGCAGAAGTCGCAGGTGAACATCGAGTTATTTAAAATTATTTTATAACTTTTAGTGATTTTGCGTGCATATATTGTAATTCCAATAATTGTTTATAATATTTAAATAATTTTCTGCGTAGACAGATCTTTTTATGTTTCTTTGATGCTGCTAATGTACTAATGACGAGATGCTTAGATAATGAAAGTTTGTCAGTCGTAAAACAACTGAGACGGACGTCCTCTAAATACATTCGGCGGGCGAAATAGACGGACATAGGAGATTTATTAGTAACAACTATTTTCTCGTCAGTTTACTGGTTCGTGTTACACACTTCATAACTGTCAGTCACTCGAAATTCTCGCGACGTGTTTATTAGTTCTCACATGTGTTTACGTGTGATCGGGGGGATCAAACGATTTATGAGTAAATAAAGGAAAGGCGATAATAAAACATTACCGTTGATCCATTAAACTTGTGGATTACTAAAATAACGTTTATTCATTAAACCGTCGGAGTAAAATAATTTAAGACATTTCAAGTTTGATGATAATTCTGAAGAAATAGTTAATATAACATACATATCTAAAATATGACGCTAGTTTCACCCAATATGCACTTATAGCACTGAGCGCCGCGTAGCTGCGTTCGGTGAAGAAGAAATCGTCCGTACCGTAGCGTGAGACGCTCTCTACGCATGACTACGTAATACTACGATTACCGTGACGATGTAGCGAGTTCCATGATTTGTGTTTACGCTAAAAGTCGCATTTAACATTTTCTTTAATCAAGCCGCCCTAATTCACGCGCCTAAATCTAAACTAGCGGATGCTAACGGACCCCTATCACTCCCTTCATCTTGCACCTCCAGCAATAGTAGTAGTGTCATGTCGGGCTGGAATGGGAACCTGGCGCTGTTTCGACTGTAGGGACTGTTCAAAGGCAGCCAGACAACCCCCAAGGTGGAGAAGTCTGGCCTACAAGCCGAGGCCAGCATGTCTGTGGAGGGATCCTGTTGCCTGCAAATCCGAGAACCTCCAACTAACCGGATAAAGACCAAGCAGGAGTTTAGTCGGTATTGCACCCCCGATTGCCGAGTCCGACATATGGTCTTGTATTCCCCTGCCTAAAAATAAAAGTAAAAAAGGGTTCAGTTCAGTCTATGGACGTTGGATAGACAACTTTTGGAAATTTATTTGCGTGTGTGCTGAATGTTCGGAAGATACGGCTTGTCACAAGCGCGAAACACGAATCTCAACCTCATCACTTTGCGTCGGCGTTGTGACAGTGAAGTACCTTATAATACTGTTATTTGCTCACGCTAAACTCTCTCTTAATCCCCGTCGTGAAGGGGGCCTCCCCCCAGTCATGATCCTATCCACGGGCCATTCATTCACGTCAGCGCCGAGGTAATGTCCTAGCGTGCGCGAGCCGCCCTCGACGTCAGAGACGGGGGACCAAGGATCTTCTCTCTGGCCATGATGACAATAGTTAAATTAGATATTATAAACACTCTCAAATTTAGTCTCATCGTTGCCATTTGCGGAAGAGGGAGGGAGAGATGGAGCTCATAGCAATGCGAAGAAGCTGTTAGCTAGGTTACTCTTCGCTTCCACAAACACACACACGCACACACACGAACACACACACACACACACACACACACACACACACACACACATACACACATACACACACACACACACACACACACATACATACACACACACACACACACATAACACTTCCGTAAGTATATAAGTACTTAAAAAAAAGAAAAAAATATATTTTTTTAGTAGTACTGTTTTGGCGAGGAAAGTAATAGACTTATATTGATTGATGTCTTAAGTTTACGTGAGTGTTACTCATTACAATAAAGCTACTCATACAGATTTCATCGCGGTTTATTTAATTATTTAACTAAGCCGACCTTTCAGAGGCTCAGTCAAGTAATCATTACATTGGATTTGATAAACCTCAAATCCTCACTAGGGAACACCGATTCCTTCCAAGGATGATCCGTGAGGCTATTGAAATTAAAAAACCATCCACATTTCAATAGAGAGGATGGCTGGGTTCTTCCCTCTGCTTGGGACCCAATGATAAATATAATGAAATAAAAAAACCAAGCATAACACCCCATGACGGCAAGATATAATAAGTACTGTCTGCGTTAACCAGAACAACTAAATAATTATAATGCTTCGGGTACTTTTAATACTTTGTGATATCAGTCCACCGTGACTTTGCTTTGCTGGCTTTGCTGTAAAGCTAAATAAGCCGCGATAAAATTCGTAAAAGTAGTTTTATTGTAAAGACTTATATTGATATAAATTTAACTGAAACGCAAACGTAACGTTAGTACAGAATACTTATATATAGAGACGATTGATTCATGCCTAGTGGAATAGACGGAAGAGTGTTGTTGAGTCACAATATCTACATTTACAATAAGCCAAGATATGAGATGAGATTTCAAAAATACTGAAAATAATGCTTTATTAAATGCAAATCAATGAAATTAGACTGACACTCCCGTGGCAATGGATACAGAAGTAATCGATAAGTCGCTATTTGAAAGTATCGAAATAAACCGCGATATAATCTGTTAATTTTATTTTTTTTATAATAAAAAACAACCGAGGACTGCCGAATGTCTATAGAAGTGAAAAGTTAAAACCGCCAAGTAACGGTGACGTGATTTACTAACACACGCTTGTAAATTCCAATATGGTTTGCGATTTTCCTAGCCCAAATAATACCGCCGTATCGGTTAGGTATTCCGAGACCACCGCGCGCGAGTTCTTTCACCCGTCTGAGAGTGAATGAGGTGCGGGTCCCCCAGTCATGATCCTCTCCCCGAGCGAGCTTCCCCAGATGCCTGAGTCGGGAGAGGAGGGACCTCTAGGTCAATCTGGCCATGATAATATTCTCAATATGGATGCAACTCATCCATCTGCGAGAGACCCCAAAACTAGTCTCGTCATCAGACGAGCACTCATAGCAAACCTAACCTCTTCGCTTCCACTAGAACTTAGTAATGGTGGTAAGTTGTCCCTTTATATGTCCTTTTACTAAGCCATCAACAATCTACCTCTGTTTTCGAAGCTTCCGCTCTTGTTCTACCTACCTGCCAGCCCCTTCCTTTTGCCAATTTTCATTAGTACTCATTGGTGTTCAATATACTAAGCGAGCGCTATTAATTTTTTACAATAATACCTTAGCAATAATCTCTAATAAAACCACGCAATTAGTCAAAGCAATTAGTATACAGCATTTCGTCGTACATGAAACTCGAGAAATTTATCTATGCTAATAGTTTCTTGTCTAAATTGGGGTTACCATCTCTAAATTGAAATACAAGAATTTGTCCTTGTAAGTTAACGCTACTGCTGTATTGGAGCAAAATCGGACCGACACCATCGGGGAGCACCTCTCGCTCATATGATACCTTAGAAGTGATGGTCAGTCGTTTTATGTAGTTTGTGAGTAGTTGGTGGGATAAAGGACAGAAATGTGTACATAGCCATTAACAGTTTGGATGTTAATGGGTGTTCGTTGGTAGTCACCAAATATTTCCGATTGCTTGTTTGTATGCAATAAAACAATACTCTTTCTTAAACACCAGGACAAATTTGTTAAAAATCAAGATTCAATAGACAGAAAGTAATAGTTGAGATTCATTAGGTAATATACTTTCAATAACAGTATGTTACTATTGTAACAAAATTACACAAGTTCAAAATAAAGAAAAAGTGGGGAGCGATATATACGAGACCTTATCAGGCGCAGGAAATACACAGGACGCTGCTAAAAGGGTCAGGACTATCTGCTATCCAGGATTCAGGACATCTAACATTGCAAAAAACTGGATATGTCCTGGGAAAACTGGGTGATTGGTAGCCCTAGTCTAAAGAATCTGTCGAGGCTCACTCAATTTATCAGCGGTAGTTTTTGGAATGTGTCCAGTTTAGTCTAAGGCTGAAGAACGAAATTATTAAAAACTTTTCAAGTAGCCGTCCTCCGTCCGTAGTGTGGACCTTGTACACGGACAAATGTAATAATGACTGACCCTCCCTCATCTGACATCTAAATCGAAATTGTGTGTAGAAGTTTACATGTTCGCTTTTAAATTTGCGTTAAGAAATGAAAGAAGGGTGACATATAAATACTTGTCACAATGAAAGCATACACCCACATTAATTCATTCGATAAACATGACTACTTTGCGCGTATTACGATAACATTTCAATCTCGTAATGGCGGACACACATCCTACGGTACGCGAAAAACTTAAGTCCGCTACGGTATATCGCGCTATGTGTCGCTGACTTAAAGCCTAAGTTACAAAAAAAACATTATTATGTCCGTGTATAGGTTATGTATATTATATATATTATATAATATTAACGATGTTAATCGAAATAAAATATAACCTACACTTAAGTTGCACAAAGTCACATATCTGTTAGAAATTTCAAAAAATCAGTACATTAGTTTCGGAGCCCGGATAAACATGGTGACACGAGATCTTTTTATATTAAGTGAATGACACAAAACAGCAATCTCCGGATTGAATCACTTATATCAGTCACTACGATAGTAGTAGTTTTGTATTTATAGAACCAGAATTAATGAGTTTTACATTGAAGCGTTTTTGTGTTAAAATATGGTGACTGAATAAGACAGGATTGTAAAATATGTCACTTCAACGGTGTCAAGGAATGTATAAATAAGGGCATGTTGCCAGCGTGCAAAATGTTTTGGAGAATGGGTAATGTGTGAGATGTCTGCCTCGTGTCACAGTCTTGAGGTCCTGAGTTCGAGTACCGCGTCGGACCAAAGTGTTACTGGGATTATTCAATTTCTCATAACAGTCCCGAGACAGAAAGTTGGCGGTGTTAACACTGGTGATTCGGAGTGCACGCTAAGACTTCGATCGTGCGCCTGATCGCTCTCCGGTCGTGTCGGACTGCCGTCACATCGGAACAGGAGATTGAGGGAACAGGGAGTGCATTGTTGTGCCTTCGCACACGCTTGTGAACTGTAAACTGTTCTGTGCAGTCTGCTGGTCTCTATAGAGATGGCCGCCGTGGCCTAAATTCGGCTAGGACGTCATTATAATGTGTGAGATAGGTAAATTCGAGAACACTTGTAGAGCAAACCTTGGGGCCGCTTAATATAGACAGTTGACTCCAACAAGAATGCAACCAAATTCGGTTTGTTGACTGCAACCGAATTTACTCCCCAGCCGACTTAGTTCCCCAGCACTTACTTCTAGAGTGGCGCAGTTACCTATCCTCGCCAGTCCACGACACGAGAATTAACCACAGAAACTCGGTTTTAAAATTGCGTGAAGGAATTACAGATGAGCAGCACATGAATACACTTGACAAACACGAATATATACAATCAATAAGCACGACTGCCTTGTGTGCTTGGTTATGATATAAGTCTTCTAATGGCTGTCACACATTCTACGGCACACGGTTGAGGTCCATTTGCAAAGATATACCGCACCGTATGTCGCTGACTAACCGCCACGTTACCAACTCAAGCAGCGGGTCGTCATTTGTGACAGCAATCGATTTTTTATTACCTCCCTGTAATATGCGTACTGAAATGTGAATTACCTATGTGCCCATCGATTATTTGGCTCAAAGCCAGTTTCGTATAAAGGAGTCAAGGCCTCTGCCAGCAGTCTTCTGGCTTGTCCTCTTTGTCGTCATGACCTGATAATGAACTATATACATATTTTGAGACATGTCTTTCAAATACATTTTTGTAACATATCGTACTGTAATTATTTTTACGATCTCTTGTAATGTTCAAGAATAAAACCAGACAAGCGCAAGTTGGATTCGTACAAAAAGAGTTTAGTACCAAAGAAAAAAGTGGTGTAATTATCAAGACTCAGGAATTTAGAGTAATTACAGCTACTGAGATGTAATCCGGGCGCGAAAACAATGACGCCAATGTAACGGTTACATTATGTTACCGTCCTAATGTCGAGCTATCCGGCGTTGACGATGAACTATCGAGTATGCTCACCACTACAGCTTCAGAATTAATATTACTTAATTCTAGTAGAAACGAGTATTATGTTGTAGGCTATGTTTCATGATGCTACGACTAATAGGAACTGAGTTTATCGGTTGAAACCGCGAGGTTATGTTCGCTTATTACACTGTCTTAAGTTTACGCCAATTTTAGTCATTACAATAAAACTACTTTTACGGATTCTATCGCGGTTTCTTGTTACGGGTGGTCCACCCGTGACCATGGTTGCTGTAAAGCTTCTGAAACGTTGGGGTAGATAAATAATTAAATAAGCCCCAAAGAATCCGTAAAAGTAGTTTTATTGTAATAGTTTATTACTTTTGTTTATATTTACTTAGCCAGTTCCTACTATCAAAATTTTTTCTGTTGTCCATTACAGTATTTTAGTGAAGTGCACGGTCATAGTGTTGTTGCGATCCCTCATGGCCGTTTTAATATGCGAGATACTGATAAGTATCTGAAACGATAAAGAAAATTTTTTAAAAATCTATTTAAAACAATTTTATTTTTCAACGTAGTCTCCCTCTACCTCGATGCATTTAGTCCAGCACTTCTCCAATGCCGTTACACCAGTTTGATAAAATGTTTTCTCTTACCCCTCAAAATATTCGTCTACGGTGACATTGACATCATCATGTGATGAAAATCTTCGGCCACCTAACCATTTCTAGAGATTCGGGAATAAGTGGAAGTCCCACAGAGCCAGATTTGGAGAATGGGGGGATGCGGTAACAATTCGAAGCGCAATTCATGGAGTTTGGCAATTGCAACCCTTGACGAGCGCACAGGTGCGTTGTAGTGGTGGAATGAAACTTTCTTTTCTGCTAAATGAGGCCATTTCTTTCGGAAATCTCCACGAAGCAAGCTTGCACAATACTCTCCATTTACTGTTTTTTGCAAATATTCCACTAAAATCATCCCTCGAGCATCCAAAAAAATAGTCACTGCCACTTTGCCGGCCGACAAAACCATTTTTGCTTCCTTCGGGCAGGTTTTCCGCCCTCAGTCTACTGCTTAAATTGTTCTCTTGTTTCAGGAGTATAATGATGTATCCATGTTTCACCTACATAACGCCGCAAAGCTCGTTAGTATCACGCTTAAAAAGCGCCAAACACTCCGACAATTCGTCCACCCGACGTTGATTTTGGTTAACAGTGAGCAAACGCGGCATACATCGCGCGCAAGGCTTTTTCATTCGTAAATGTTGGTATAAAATGATAAAAACGCGTTCAGAGGAAAAGCTTAGCGGAGATGCTATCTGCCACAACTTTAAGGGCCGATCATTTAAAAATGATTTTTTGAATCTTTTCATGTCCAGATTCGTGACTTCATTTGGACGGCCAAATCTGTTGGTGCCTTAGCAGCTCTGTCTCCCACGTTTAAAATCAGTTATCCAAGCGTGAATCATACTCAATGCAGGAGCAGTATTACCTAAAGCATTATCTAGCTTGACTTTAATCTGCGTTGCTGTTTTCCCTTTCAAAATGTAGAACTTTATCATTGCAGTAATTTCGTTTCTTCCCCTCACACAAACTCTATTCGTTCGAATAAATTCAAATTGGCGTTCTATTTTTAAAAAGATGATAGAATACAATGTAATAAATTTTGCTTGCCTATCTTTTTTCAAGTTCGTCGTTTCATCCAGTTATCAATCAGCCTGGTATTTTCTGAGATCAGAGTCTGACGCCGCTATACGGCTAAAATATGTCTATGAAATACACGCAGTTTTGGTGTGCCTCGAGACAGTCAACACCGAGTTAGGGATGTTTTCGTGTAAAGGCATTTATTGTGTTTCGAGTCCGGAATATACCGCACGACCATTCTCGCTTTTGAGACCCTGAGACTAGTGGAAAGTTAAAATGCTAGAACCAAAACCCGATCCGTATCCCTGGCGCTTCATGGCCTTTTTCTCTTCCTGTGTGTGTACTGCTCCAATCTCTAGGATCGAATCATTTTGCTGGACAAGATAATGATGTTAAAATTTATTAAGTTTAAAATAATTAGGAACATAGAAGTTAGCAGAAGCTACGTTTGGTATCATGTACAACGCGAGTTCTATGATTTTTGTTGACCCAAAAAAGTGATCAACGCGCCTAAAGAACTTTCTGTGATATTTTGTTTGCTAATAGTGGCGTAATATAGGTACGCGCCGCAACATGTGCCGTGACGAGGCCACAAGCATGATGATGACGAAAGTTTAAATTATTTTGTTCACCTAATATGTAGTAATAGCGCGCACCGCGTAAACGTACCTAATGAAGTTTGTACGCAGAAATATGAAATTATTTAAGAAAGGGAATTTTTATTGGCTTGAATGTGTGGCTGCGTGAGGGCGGCCTAAGAATACCCTCACCCTCAATCCAAGTCCAGGGTGGCGTAAGAGTCGTCAAAGGACGCTAGTCCTTTAGTAACAAAGCCGCTTCTGCGAGCTGATAGTTTGGTGTCCTGTGTGTTTCATAGTGGCAGTGAAATCAACGGGCGCAACGGACGGCGCTTGCTCCGAGTGATGGTGGTACCATCAACCTTCCACGCACACCTCAGCGACTTCTCTGAAACGTTTGTACGTAGAAATCATGACATGCGATGCCCATAGATTATAAGGGCTAGTCTCTTAATAAATTTATTTTACAAACTCATTGTGTAAAAATAACATAATTTACAACTACCTTCAAAATTTCAAGCATACAGTACCCATAATCTCCATTTGGATGCACAAACGGATATGACGAATTGGACATGGCAGGGCCCTGTTATAGTGACAAGGAACGAGATTGACTTTATTATGGCGAAAGCATATATTTAGGGATGTCTCCGTGATCAACAGGCTTAAAACCGGAAGTGATCACCGATTGATATCTGAATGTAGGCTTTCGACGCGAGCGTGTCCGACTAGTATAGTCGACACTCCAACATAACTTCCGGCGAACCACAGTAGCTACCGAAAAATTCCAACTGGAATTAAGAAACCAGTACGATGCCCTTGGTACGTCGGAAGCTACAATGGATACTGTAGGAGTAAGTATACGAGCAGGAAAGCTAAACCCTCAGAAACGCTTGGACTTATGAGGGGACGTAGAACACACGAAGACGTTACGTCTGCCGATGTCAAGCTTCTTTCTAAGCAAATCCGCAAACTAATATGCCGGGACTTTCGTAGCTCTAGTGAAAGGTTTTTGTGGAGAAGCTTGGTAGGAGTCATCTGACAAAGATTAGGTCTGATTCTGGGGATATCGTTTCCTCTAAGCCTGAGATCTTATCTGAAATCGAAGCCTTCTATAGCAAGCTGTGTACGTCACATCCTGATATCCTAAACAACGATCGACGGGCAAGTCTAACACGACATTTGTCAGGTCTGCCGGACGTCAGCTTGACTGAGATTAGATTGGCTCTTGCGCAGCTTAAAGAGCGAAGACGGAATTACAGTCGAACTTAATAGCAACGCAGAAGGCGAAATTGTATTAAGAGAGCTATTTTTTTTTGTTATATATTGTCTCACCACAAAGCTTGACGAATTCCAGCCACCGGAGCAGTATGTTTTTCGCGGAGGATTTACCACCATGGACCACATTTTCACAAAAGACACATGAGTACAATCAGCCGCTGTGCCGTTCCTTTGCGGACTTTTGGAAAGCTTTTGACTCTGTCGAAACCTGGGCTGTTCTGGAAGCTTTACAGCAACATCAGGTCGACTGGCGATACATTGAAGTACTGAGAGCATTGTATGTCGCTCCTTTTATGTCCGTTCTGATTCCGGGAGGTCAAACCAGGCCAAAAGAATTGCATCGAGGTGTGCGACAGTGGATGTTGTTTCCCCGAAACTGTTCACTAATGCTTTTTTCGTCTTTAAGACTTTTAACTGGGCAGAATGAGGCACAAATGTTAACGACGAGTACCTTTCACACCTTCGTTTCGCCGACGATATCATTGTGTAGGCAGAATCGTTGGAGAACTTGCAGGAAATGTTGCACAGCCTAAATGAATACTCCCGACGTATTGGCCTTAGGATGAACTTGGACAAGACAAAGGTTATATTCAAAGAACACGTTCTCCCTAGGCCGGTCAACGTCGATGGTGCTATTCTCTAAGTTGTAGAGGAATGCGTCTACCTCGGGAAACTATTGCAATTAGGTAGATCGAGAAGGAAGCGGATAGAAGGATTCAGTTGGGTTGGGCAGCATTCCGGAAGCTTCGTCACATTCTCACATCGCTTCTTCTGCGGAGCTTGAAGACGAATGTCTTCAACCAATGCGTTCTCCCCGTGATGACCTATGGGGCCCGAACATGGCCTCTTAATTTAGGACTGGTCCGCAAGTTTGCGGTAGCTTTACGGGCTATTGAACGTGCTATGTTCTCGGTCCGGCAGAATTCGCAACGAAGTCATAAGACAGAGAACTAAAGTCATAAGACAGAGAACTAAAGTATCCGATATTACGCGACACAGTCACGGTCACACTTAAACGACAGATAGCAGATGGGCCAGTAAGGTTCTGGAGTGGAGGCCGCGTTTAGGAAAGCGAAGTGTAGGCCGGCCGTTCAGCAGGTGATAAGACGATCTCCTTGCAGTAGCCGGTCCGACATGGATGCGAGTAGCAATAATCGGTCGTCTTGGCGTTCATTGGGAGTGGTCTATGTCTAGCAGTAGAACGATAAGGGCTGATAATGATCACGATGATTGAATATGTGTACAAAAAACGATAATTTAACACATAGTATGTAAAGATTCCAAACATATTATCATTTCATGGTGCACATATCTTATAAGTACATCAGGTACATACTTGAACTAATTTCAAACCTTATTTAAACACTAAAATGATTTTATACGTAAATCTCTTTAATGTTACTTTTTAATAAACTTGGCAGACTGCAAATAATCAAAAAATACGCGGCAGTAAAGTTGTACCGCAATATAATCCTTGCAAGAATCAAATGAAAATCGGTCACAGTTCCGATCATGCGTAACATACATGCTAAATTAAATTCGACTTACGAACCATTAACTTTACAGCGGTGCGAACCAACGATTGATTTTGTAGTCTAATACTAATTATATTGCTTTTCACGTGAAACGTCCTTAGAATCACACCAGGCACAGGTTAGAAAACCGGGCCACAAGGACAAGGGTTATCTGAAGCCATCGCAGTTAGACGACAAGTTGCAAAAAGCGACATAGCCGACCCATCATTTTCTTGAAACCATTCAGGGTACTTTCATCACACACACAGTACACAACAGCGTTTTGTGCTTGGTTTGTGAGTTTGGTGTGGTGGCCCATTTGAGGGCAGAGCACATGGAGGGTAACTCACCTGTGTTTAAACGGCTCCTTTTCCCCTCTACAACTGACTTCAAGGG
This sequence comes from Eumaeus atala, assembly GCA_017140195.1. NCBI lineage: Eukaryota > Metazoa > Arthropoda > Insecta > Lepidoptera > Lycaenidae > Eumaeus > Eumaeus atala. Next base: position 314,129 of record JAFELO010001206.1, on the reverse strand, counting down.
TAATTTGTAAAATCATCACGGATCAATGGAATGAAAAGACATGAATGGGATAGTGTGTCTATTGTACGAGAGGACAAACATGCAGCCTTTGGATCCCTTAGACTTGCACACGCTTTACTACGCAGATCCGTTGTCCTCCTTTCCTTGTCGCCTTCAGGGGCCTAGCGGTAGCCTCCTGGACGGACGTACGACTCGCGACATAATTGTGATTTTACGCGACATACCTGTGATCTTATGCGACATACCTGTAATTATACGACACGAGACATGATTCTAAGCAACTTACCGGTGATTTTTCGCGACATACCTGTGATTTTACGCGGCATATGTGTCATGCGGCCGTGTAAAATACAAAAATTATCTTTTTTTATTTCGGACTCGTAAAATTTATGACATAAATTAAATTAATTTATGACAGAACAACGTCAGCCCCGTCAGATAGTTGTCAATATTTCTGCTTATTGTATATAGGTATGAATTTTTTCACACCTTTGGTTACATTATCGAAGTTTTTCTAGAGATCTATAGCGTTTTAAAAATGTTATATAGCCTAATTTCATCAGAGATAATGTGGATGTGTGGATTCTAATAGTAAAAGATTTTTTCTAATCGGTTTAATAGTACAGTAGTCTATTCAATCTAAACAATGAATGGAATGCAGGAAGCACTTAATATTACAGTATAGATGAAATCGCAACTATATTGCAACCCTTAGACTTGGCTTGGCTTTGCTCAGAGATATCGTTATCACTTATTATAGAGTTATTTTTTGTCAGGATGTTTTTGTCGGTATAAATATAGCGCGTTGGATTGGATCACCCGACATTTCGTTGATCGGTGATCGGTCTAGAGTTGACAATGAGAACTGTGGTGTGCGGACTGAAAACACTCGGAAATCAATATTGCGACGTACGCAATGATTAAACAGATCTTCTATGTTGTGTTATAGTTCAACAGCTGGCCCCGATACTACAGCGGCATACAGCTATATAGAGTCTGTGACTCCTGAATAGAAGCTAGCTTTCTGTCAGCGGAGGTTTATTTATGACGGCATTGGCTTTTCTGAAGAGTGTGATCTTATAAATAAACAAAAGAGCATCATTTTTGCAATTAAAAATTTTGAAAAAAAAAAAAAATATCATAAATAGATTACAATAATAATATCAATTTTCATTAGCATACGTAAGTAGTACCTGCTAATTTTGCGACAATTGTCCGCGACGTCATATTCAGGGGATGAGGGGTCCCGCGGTCTCCGCCCATGATAGTAATAGTTAAATTAGCTATTATAAACATTCTCATATCGGGACGCATCTCTCCCATCAGCGTGAGAGTGGGGAGTCGAGCCCCTCTTCGACCCAAACTAGTCTCTTCGACAGAATGTGACAGGCACGACGACTTGTGATTGTCACACAGTTAACATCGTAGGCCCACTATCTTTGGGACGAAAAGGTTCGAGCGGCGGGGCATCCGATTGAAGTACTCACTTGTGTTTGTTTGCCCTAAAGCTCTACCAGAGGGCACTTCAAACACATCTCGCCCAAACACAAAGTCCTTATATAAGACATATAAGTTTGTATAAGCCACGGACAGCCGGTGGCTATTCACAGTTTGCAATCGGGCGGATATGTACTTGAGAGTATAGCCGTGTGAGGTGTCCTTTAATAGTTCTTCAAGGTAAAGAGGTTTGTAAGAAAGATTTACGCTAATACTTTATGAGATATTTGCTTCAAGAATGAAATAATGTCCCCAGCCCTTCCAAATTTTGTAGAAAAATTGTAAAAAAATAATTATAGGATTCAATAAAAAATTCATAGAAAAAACGATTAAATGTTCAATTTAGTTCATTTTCAACTATTCAGCGTATTGTTGTTTATTTATGAATTAAATTAGAATTCTTTATTAAAATTCACTCTTTGTTTGTAATAAATAAGATGAATACTACTGGACCAATTTCGAGACTAATTAAGTTTGTATACTAAAACTACTTCTTAGAAGTAGGCGCATTAGTGTTTTAGTTAAAAGAAATTTTCAGATAAGAGAAGGCTGGTACGTAGGACCTAGTTATTCTGTAATAGAATATCTTCCAGTAGCAGGCTAAAGGAAAACTTGCATGAAAAGTTGAAACAATTCAATCAACGAAACGAAAAGACCAACATTGTATATAAATAAAGCATTTTAACTAAATCGATATTATTTTGTCTTAAAATGTGGATACAATACATTCCAAAACATTCTACTGCGTTCAAGATCACAGACTGAATCACCAAACAGTCACGACTTATAGGCAGCGCTACCAATATTAAAAAAAAGAAATATTTTTCTTTTTAATTTATGGCTCTTGTATGTCTACCGATTAGTACCGATTAATAATCATCCACACCTAATAAATAACGTCCCTGTTTAGATTAAATCAATATTAATGTTATCAAAGCTACTGTATCAGTAGATTTTTAAAAAATCGACCATATACGGGCAAAAATCTATTAGAGGCTTAGTCTACACTAATATTATAAAGAGGAAACATTTGATTGTTTGTTTGTTTGTTTGCTTGTTTGTTTGCATTGAGTAAGCTCCGACACTACTGGGCGGTTTTGAAAAATTATTTTACTAATCTTATAGCCTTCTTAGTCTAGTATCATATATGTGTGGTTCGTTCCATTTAAAATGTGGCGCACGCGAATAAAATAAAAGTTGTAATGCTTGTACCTCTCATTGGTAAGTAATCCTCAATGTGTCATCAATCAAAAAAATCAGGCCTTAAGTTGATTTTTATAAGTTGTATACATAGTTTTTTGTTATAAGTTCATATTTATTTTTATTAGTGTTTGTATTGCAAGATGTTGCATAAGATACTGAATAAAGACATTTGAACACAAATATATTATTATTTTTATGTTGTAGGGAGACAGAGGACTCGTTGATACTCAATAACATTCGCTTACTTATGATGTGTTAGCCAAGTCGTGGCCCGGACGGGGGAAGGTAACCCACAAAGCGCACGAAAGCTTATCGTAACGACGGTATCAAGAGAGCGAGACATACCTCCCCGTTCGTGTAAGCCCAATTAGGCCCCAATGCAGCATAGCACCTCGGTTAGTCACCTTCCGGTATACAAAAATTCTATTCTATTATTTATACTAGTAAAAACTATTATATTTGATTGAGCGGTAATACACTCAATTAAGTGTTTATTAATATATTTTCGATCATATTTTTCTGATTAAATGATGTTAGAAGGAGAAAAGTATAAACTTTTCAGTTGCACTGGTTTAATTTAGGTCGTGTTATGTTCCGTATAAAAGGTCAATTGTAACGCTCACTCCTGCGCATTTGGACGACGCCGCGGGGCGTGATTGCTTTCATTAATAATCATTTCATCTTCACTGCAGTAAATCAAAGTGGCGTCTGTAAACACCATCTTGGCTTTCTGTTATGAAGCTAGTTTCTGCCATGTTTTTTAATAAAATATCAAATCATTTTGGATTTAATAATAAAATTTTTTGTTTAATGTAGTTTTATGTAACATTTTAGAATAAATATTTATATTTTATTTTAGAATAATCAAAAGTATAGTTTAAATTTTGAGTTTAATGTCCCACTCTCAATTCCATTTTAAATTTTATAATTGCAATCCTTATTTTTGATTCTTTTTAATTTTGTGCCTTTCGTTTCAGTGAGCCAGGGTATCTCCCATTAGCAGGCGCACTGCGACCTGCTAATGGGAGGTAAGTCACTCTTCTTTTCAATTTTCTTTCTTAGTTGGATACGTATTGAATGTTTCCTTCGCGTAAAGGGGTAGAAGGGGTGCCCATAATTACCCCCTCTTCCAGCCCGTCCCCATGGGCAATCTGGAGTCTTGCAATTCGACGAGTCAACCGACAGCGTAGGCATCACATCACGACAGTGTTATTAAAGCTTAATTAGGTTTTTTCCAGCCGTGTCAGGCCGGCTTAACTTTGCTGTAGCATGACATTATCGCCTGCTAGTCTCTTTGCTCCCTCTCTCTTTCTCTCTCTCTCTCTCTCTCTCTCTCTCTCTCATTCTTCTTTTCTTACCCTTTGGATAGTCCCAAGGGGTAAGTGAAGCGGACTAGACGCCCTGGTCAAATAACACAGGCGACATTCAAGATCGCACAAGCGGGGATGTTGCCCATTCCTCCAAGGAGTTATTCATTCTCTAACCTCATTGGTTCACATGAGCGAGACATTCAGGATCACTAAAAGCCGATTTATGTGTAATAATGTTAATATTAGCATAAAAATAGTTTTGGCTACCAAAACTATTTTTGTTACTACCGATTTCCACAACCGTCCATTCAACGAGACGTTATGCAGATGTGTTGCTTTCCTTCAACAACCCACCTCCAGTCGGTCACTGCACCGCACGGAACGCTATAGAATGGTCGTTACTTCACGATGGTGTCGCGAGGCCTCTGTCTCTTCGGCCCGATTACGCAGCGCAACTACCAATGGGGCTAGTAACAAATATCTCACGTGTATGCGCTGGTGCAGTCTTCCGACATCGACCCCATGAGCCGGTACGTCCGATGCCGCGCCCGCCGCGGCGAACGCGCTGGGCTCGGCTGTGCCTCACGGGAAAGCGAGATCAGAGGCAAGAGTACCGGAGGGGATCCTCGTCCTCGCCATGAGGAACAGTTAAGTATAACTTTTTTCTTTTTAAGTACCTGACTTGTTACACATGAATAAACTATAAGATATGCGTCCCAAGTTTGTGAACCCATGTCCCTTTTATTTCAAATGACGCCCATAAATATCCCCACAATCAGGTGTAATGTAGCATACTTTAACAAACTAAAACGCGACAGTAAAGCTATCGCTTGAGACCAAAGCTATTGTGAGAATGGCACTATGAGACCCTAACATTCGCTAGTCCCCGTATAATACAAAAAAGTGTGTGTGTACAGTACGTATGTACTCGCGTTAGAAGTTATACTTCTCTGGTGTAATAAGATTTCTTTTCGCCTTTCTAATTTTCTAGAAAAAAACGACACTAACAATAGAAAAAATCGAAGATTATTAATTGAAAGTTTTATTATTATTCATTATGGCAACTTTTTGAAAAACTAGTTAGACTATAGCTAACTTCATTAGTTTTTAGTACAAAAATTTTCTCTACATTCTTCCCTAATGCACGAAAACCAGTATAAATGCAAAAATAATTGGCTGCACATAAAAATAGTACCTAGTCAGTAACAAAGCTATTTAATGAAATAAAAATGGGAGAATATTATTATTTATATTTCTATTTTCTTTTCAGATATAATGATGTATAGCAATGATCTGGTCGCAGATTGTGTATCGGTACACTACTCACAACTCTTTATTATGCTAACTGTAAATATTTTAAGCACTGTTCAGGCTAATGTGTGTGAAATAAACTGTTTTGACATTTCCATTAAATTGTCTACTATGTCAACATAATGTCAAAAACAGTATGTACAGCTATAAGGATATTTTTAATTTTGTTGTATTTTTTACGATATACCAATGCTTACTTTACTTGATGATCGGCCAAAACCAAACTGTTTATTATTTTTGTTTTCTTTAACATATTTTAAAAGTCATCTGATATTGTACCGATTAAATGTGTTTTGTTTTCTAAACAACGTTTACCAATTCCTACCTGGTTATCCAATACTAGGAGATAGTTATAATTATACTCACCGCCTCTGCTTGTGACTGGGACGTATCTTCATAAAATTCTCAGCCGTAGGAAGTGGAATGTAAGTGTTCTTGCTACATTGCAGACGAACTGAGCGTCGGTACACGGAGGGTGTCACAAGGGTCACCTCTCTTTTATATAACACCAAAGGAAGGCTATACTATGGCGTTTCATGTAGTTTGTGAAAATTTCGTTGATAAGAAGAGTGCAAAAGCCTATATGTGGCAGGAGGAGACCGACCTACCTTTGCGTGGGTACCGACGTCAGCATATTATGTAATTTTTCACATTGATAGATTAAATGTACAGTTTGGTCAATATTCAGCTTTTCGGTGAATTGTTTGTTATTTTTGAAGTCCGGTAAGCTTTTTTATTAATTTTTTTAAACCCAATATGAATTAACGGCTATATAACTAAAACGTATGGCGTGTAACTAAGCCAATGTGTGGAAAATGTATCAAAGTAAATACTTATTCTGCAGAAATTATTGAGAACTAGCTGTCCCGACAGACGTTGTTCTATAATAATTTGTATTTGTTGTCATGATAAGTAATGTTTACGACATCGACATAGTTTAAGGTATAAATATAATGTTTAAGTCACTAAAGCAAATCTATGACCATATTGTTTGACTATCGTATTTCATGTGGTCGGTCGGTCACCCCTCCCTGGGCAGCCTCGCTGATTGCCCAGGGAGGGGTGACGATCAAGGCGAGTGTGGTTTTTAGCTCGACAAGCCACGGGAGAGCGACTGCGTGAATTTCAAGTTGCCTAGTACGAGGTTACATTCCACTCCGGTGAAAAAGGCAAAAACTTGTCCTGCTCCGAAAAATGGACGGCCGGAAGATCAGCCATCAGGTTACCCGCTGATCATCCTCTAAGATGAGACGTGTAAGATGCTGGAACGAATAATAGCAATGCGCATTACACAACATTTAATGTCAAACAGACCTGCCCTAAGTGAAAGCCAATATTAGTTTCGTTCGTGTATGTCAACAAAAGGAGCCTTCGCTAATTTACGGCGAACATACGAATAGCGAATTCGTTTAACTCCCTGCGAAATAATAAAAGAGGCTTGCGTTCCCATGCAGTCCCAAAATCTTTGAGGCGGATCATTGCTTATTATTTGTCCGTGTGTTACCCAACGAAGGAGGTGGGATGGCACGAACCATCTTTCGATCGGTCCACCCAATCTAGGTTAGAAACAGACGTTCCCGACTTTACCCGAAATGAAGGCTGGTCATCTATTCCCGATCTTAATCCGCTGGATTACGATTTATGCTCGGTTCTAGAGAGTATAACTTGTTCTCGAAGCCAAATGATAATCCGTAAATAATCCTATTGATTGAAAAAGTGCTTCTATTGATAACTGACCTCAATGTTTAAAATAATGTATTGTAGCCACTGGAGACCACTTCGGAAAGCTTGATATAATTTCAATGGTTTTATGTTAATGTATTAGAGTAACACGCTGTATTTGTAATAAATTTTGTGTACAGTAAAAAAAATATTTCCACTGTAGCAGTATTTATGACAAGACCGAGGAAGATACTTTTATACTATACATAGTATAAAAATCATCTACTTTATAACATTGTGATAACCATTTAAATAGTAATAGTATTATGTAATATTTATTTTCTTGACGTAGCTGTGATGTGATCACGGATTCTTTGAAGCAATGATAAGCGTATCGTTGGCCTTTTATTAAAAAAAATAGTTAACGTACGCTTATCGATCACTTCACATGTTAATTATATTTATTTAGCGGGAGCATTAATATGAACAAGACTGCTCTAAAACCCATTAACTGGCTGTACAAAGCGTCTGTCTCATACACAAAACCGCTGACGTTAGCGTTCATTGTAAACTTACCAATTTTAATGTTTTGTTATTAGTTTAAACAATGCAAAGTTTTGCGTGAATTGGGATTACAACTATTTCATTGACTTACGCAATATTACTAAACTACTAGTTCAGTTAGGAAAAATGATTTTCGTTCGATCATAGCTCAAATTCTATAGGACCATTTTACCAAAATAAACCAGCGCGTGACTTTCGCTTCGATTTCCGGCATAATCGTCTATTTATTTTTATTGTTTGACATCCACTGATGGACACAGGCCTCTCCCATAGTGCGCCACAGGTCACGGTCACGAGCCACCTGCGTCCTTTCTTCCCTAACCATCTTGTGGATTCTCTGAGCTATGTCGTTTAACCCGGCTCTCTTGCGGATTTCCGAATTTGGGACCATATCTCGCAGAGAAAATACCAAGCATAGCTCTTTTCATAGCAAGGAGAGAGGCTCTGAGCTGGTTTAAGAGGCCCACATTAAGCGGTCAAGTCTTGGTTCCATATGTCATCACCGGCAACACACAATGGTCGAACATTTTTGACTTAAGGCACTGTGATATTTTGAACGAAAAGATTTTATTAAGCTTCCTTGAGGCAACCCATACGAGTTGGTTTGGTTGAAGTCGGATTTACCTAACTGGACTTTTTGTCCCAGGTACGCGTACTAATCAACAACTTCAAGAACTGACTTTCCCACGTAAACTGGTCATGTAAATGTAATGTCATGTCACGTGAACATTGGATATGACTTTCGTCTTATACAAGTTGATTCTAGGACCAACCCACGGGGAAACTCTATCGAGGCCGCCGAGCATCTTGCTCAAGTCTTCCAGCGATTCTCCCATAACCACGATATCGTTGGCGAAGAAGATGAGTGATGTATTCGCCGCTCATTTTCATGCCAAGCCGTATCCAGTTCAGAAACTAGAAATCATCCTCCAGTGCAGCACTGAACATTTTCGGAAAGATTATATGTCAATGTCTCACACCTTTCTGCAGCTGGATTGGCTGCGAGTTCTGATTTTGTAATCGGACCGACATTGTGGCTTTCTTGTACAAATACTTCAATACTTTGATATATCGATAGTTCATGCGGCGTGCTGTAATGACTGGAGCACCGTCCATATCTCAACCGAATCGAAGGCTTTTTAGTAATCTACAAACGCTGAACATAAAGGCCGATTACACTCCTCCGTTCTTTGTATAATCTGGCGTAGCGTGTGGATGTGGTCTACACTACTAAAGCCTCCACGGAAACCGGCTTGTTCGGGAGGCTGTAAGTCGTCAAACCCGCACGATTGACGGTTCGTGGTAACCCTTGAAAACAACTTGCAAACGTGGCCCGGAAGTGATATACGCCTGTAGTCCGTCAATAAGATCGTATCACATTTTTGAAGAACAGAACCACCACACTTCTGGTCCACGCTTCTGGAACAGCGCATTCGAGAATGACGGAATTAAATAGCTTCTGGAGGACTTATGACGATAGGCATGCCACCCGCTCTCAGAAGCTCTGCTGTAATTCCATCATCCCCTGGTGCCTCATTGTTCTTCAGTTGTTTCAGGACTATTCGAATCTCGTACGGTTTGGAGTCAAGGCGTACTTGGAGATTATGTTCCCATAATTTTAAAAGGTATTGTAATATTACTATAACTTTGTGAGAATGTTAAAAGTTAGGGAAACCTTTCACATACCGAGGGGAAAATTGTAAATGAATAGGCATATTTTTTGCAATAAAAACGATTAGGTAGTAAGAGATATGGGGATTTTCTTTGTTTGGTGCTACAAAAGTCATCAATAGGCCAAGTGGTGGAGTCGTCGAGAGTCCGATTCACTCTTGGCCAGCTTTCTCTCATTCTTCCATTCCGGTGGGACAGCAATCCGATACGACCGGAGGCGAATCAGGCGCAGGACCGACGGCCTAAAGTGTAACACCGCCGAATTCCTGCCCTCAGCCTGCTGTTAGAAATTAAAAAATCCTAATAACACTTCGGTCCGAGCCGTACATCATCTGTCGATTGCGCCAGGTCCTCCCCTCACCTCCGATGTAATTGTCTCTATCTTACTCCCATAGAAAATAATTTTAATATAAACTCCACGTTATCAATGTAAGAACTAATTATAGTAAAAAGTCTATTATTTTGAGGAGAGTTCAACATATTACCAGATGAAATAAAGCAATACGATAATTTATATTTTTTTTAAAGCCGAACTTAACACCCCAAATTTTGTCATCAATAAAAATTATTATGTTATCTTTCAGTATCCAACGGTTCAGAATCAATAATGTTTTGATAATATAAAGAAAATCGACGTGTCTCATTGTATGTGAATGTATATTCTAATGAGAAAAAAAATCTTTTTTAATTTGTAAACCAATGTATGTTACGGTGTCAATGTATTTAGCTTTTTTTCCGGAGGGACTTACTACTGCCGGCGATGCCCGTTGTGTTCGCCCCTACAGTTCATCGGACTAGAGTCATTATTTAGCAAACCGTGCCATTTCATTTACGCACATTTTAGTGACGTCACACGCCGCTACATTACGGTACCGTTTTGTATGGAAAAACAAACTCCTGAACTCATTACAGCGATGATATATATCGGTCAATGTATAAATTCTGAAGTAACTCGAAATACGCTAAAATTACATAAACCATGAAATACTACAAATATCAGTGCTGGTCGATGCCGTTTCGCTTCCCGTCTAATTTTGGCTCTAACATTGTTATTGAAACGTAAATTTCGATACGTATGTGGGTCAATGTATGTGAATTCCTTTTCTCTTACAATTACATTGCTACGGAGTTGCACAAGGAATCTACTTAGTGGATGGGATGGTATTAATGGTGATGACTATGCTATCGCGTTTCGTGCGGTTTGTGAGTAGCTGATGGCCTATTGGGGGGATGTAATGAAGGAGAGCAAGACATCATAATCTGTGCTGATGTTTAGGCAACCACGACGAACACACGCGAGTCGCACCACCCGACCGTGGTGGAAGGGGGAGGGGGGATGGTTCGCCCCAGTCATGAAAGCTAAACCATCTCTTCCAACCCCCCCGTCAATACAAGGCCAAATTTAGCTGCCGCGCGTAAGCTGCCTCTAACATAATAGACGATAAATTTACTTTAGCTAATTTTAAATAACTATCGGGATGCTTCCTTCTCATCTGCGGGAAAGTAGGGGGGATCTGTCCCCCTATACACCACAGTCTCAGCTAGAACGTCGCCCAACATGTCTTATAGTAACCGATGAAGCACTGGACAGTTCCGTCAGCATAGATAAAAAATAAAATAAAAAAAGAAGGCTTAGATACCAAATAGCATACCCTACACTATAATAGACGCTTTATGGCGGTGTTTTACAAGCGAGAGTCAGATATTTCTGTTAGTGTATTCCCTAGGCTGAATCAAAATTGGTAGGTAATTAGCAAGGCATTGGCTCATAATATGTATCTCAACCGTCAATCATTTGTCACACAGATGTCGGAGAAAAAAGATACATCTTGTGTTAAAACACATTGGCTATATACTATACTACGATAACTCGGGAAGAAGTTACGCGGGTAATACATCAGGGCGTTGCTTGTTGGTTAGTAGAATATTAGTAATTTACATCTCATAATTACATATTTACTCATTCTGTGTAGGTAACGTTTAATTTAATGGCCAAATCATATGAAATGTGAATAATGTTTAAAATAAGTATTTGTCTATCGTAAGCATAGGTTTAGAAAAATACCAACTTATACAGTAAGTCTCAGAACTGTGGATATAAGGTATGCACAAATGGTTAACTATGCACTTTGTTAAAACAACTTAAACACATGCGCGTAAGGTCGACATTTCAACGACATATTTTTTAAATTTGTACATCACTTAAACAGAATCTGCACTGTGAAAACGACTTAAAATTATACTCGTAAAAATATTTTTTTACAATTACATTGCAAAAAATATGTTTGTCTACAATCTCGGATGCTTTACAATGAAATATGAATATGCAAATGCCATGGCGGTTTAAATAAGTAGGTTAATTAACTAAGTAACTATTTTTCTAACCGGTAATTATGTAGCTCATCGAGTCCGAAGGCCCTCTATAATGTTGGATACACAAGCAACTATATACAAGTAAACAAGTATACTGGTTCTGTTAGGTAAGCATTGCTGACAAAAGGTATATCTTGTAGGCAGGTTTACTATCGCGAAAAATCGCAAAAACGCAGGTCTTCTAGCTCTCCGTTCATCCAACATAACGCAGGCGACATTGACAAAGTCAAAGAACTGACTTCCGTCTACATTCTAGGGATATCGTAACGGTATATCGTACCACTGATCTCTAGACTAATGTTAAAATTTTTAATACTGCACTCATAATTCCTTTTGTTTGACTGTATAAGTGTTTCCGTCGGACGGTTTAGCGCATAATAATAAATGTGTACTACAAAATTCGGTACATAAATAATCATCAATTGAAACGCCTTTCGAGCCAAGTGATTCAAAATTTGCATGGTAATAGAAACTAATAGAAGGTGTTGTAACGTTCGAATTTTAAATGATATGTTGGTTACTACCAAATAAAGATTCTGTCTTAGCAACGGTACGACCGAATTTTTATAGTTTCTTATAGCTGTCTGGAAGGTATTGCTCTGCAAGCAGTAATACCGCCTTTTGTGCACATGAGTGTTACATATAAGCTTGTTTTTATTATTATTTATTTATATTGTATTATTTTATGTGCAGAATAAAGCATATTTAATTTCATAACGTCTATAAGCACAATATTATAAATGTCATGAACACCGTAAATGTCAAATGTGTCGTAAATATTATCTATACAATGTAATATGGTTGTACTACATCTATAAATAAATCATTAAATAAATAAAACGAAAGAGTTCCTCTTTCTATTAAAAACATATACATAAAAAATGCGATGCCGCCTACATATTTAGGATGAATAATCTACAAAAATAAGAAATATATATAAAAATAAGAACTATGTTATATCTCCATAGATCTCTATAATTAGATAGCTTTTATATATTCATTGTTACACAACACTCCGAATTAAAAATGGGACTTTTAATGAAACTATACTCGCTTATCAGATTCACATGTGCAGTTAGTTAATTCATAAATAGAAAAGGTCTACAATTCCTGCCCTGGCGCGTTTGCAAACAATCAAAAATTTCATCAAAATCTTTTCAGTCAAAGTACACACAGACGTTTTACACATACACATGACATTTGACACAAATTTTTATACACAAATGACACTTAACTTCGCACACATAATACTTATCAATCATTTAAATTAACTTTATAGTTCTAATTACATTGATAGATTTATAACACATAGCAGATACCTAATATGTATACTTAAGAAAAAAAGTAAGGGAAATCCAATCCAATCCAAATTTATTAAATATCAGAATTAAAATAATAATAAAGAGATCATACCATAATCAACGTAGTTTTTCCAATTGAAATTTTGAACGACTTACAGATTCTTTTGTCATATAATGCATAAACGCCCTGCGAAGTCACAGTAACACAAATACCCCTTGCACAGCGCACGTACCGCTTTTGCCGACCGACGGGGCCCCGATCACGGCCACTTTCACTTCGGAAAGCGACGTCTTCTTCCGCCTTATGCCTCTGGTTGTCATTTTCCAACGAGCATGGTACGCTGTAATAGTTCCCGTGCGGCGTTTGCGCGGCGTCCAACAGTTCACTCGACAAAGCCCCGCTCCCGCGTGCCAGCTAAAAATACGTAAAACGACAGCTCTGACATAGGTTCTCGTGTTAATGGGTCAAGATCTGGCCAAGATCAGGCGTGCAAATAGCCATGTTTACGTCTCGTTGGGCTTCCTGACACTTTCCACCACGTGTTTGTGGCGACAGGCCAAAGCATCACGATGTCGATTAAACAAATGATTTATTTGCTAGCGCACTATTGCTCTATCTAATACTAGCAGTCCGTCCCGGTATACCAGGAATGTTTCACGAAATATGGCAATACTTTATTTCTTTATAAAAATATAAAAAATATTAATTTTAATAACGGCCTCGTCATTTTTGCACGTTAGAATGCCAAAAAATTAAACTTGTGACAGAATGACATCTGTTGGGACGGCTAGTTGTCAATAATTTCTGCAGCTGAATTATTTACTTTGATATTTTTTCAAATTTTGCTTACACTATCGAAATTTTCATAATGATCAAAACCTTTTTGAAAATTTTATGTACCTTCTGTTCGTCAATGATAATGTAGGATTCTAATGGTCTCAACCATGTTTCAGGCCTTGTCGTGGCGGTGGGGCTCAGGAGCCTGGGGTGAACCCTGGTGAAGCCAATTGAACCGAAGAGCTGGACTTCGTATTTCTCTTATAAGAGAAAAGAGCAACAGGAGGAGACACTCTTGCGCAAGGAGCAAGGTGCGAGAATGGGAACCTCACCCCATTGCACTGTCCTAAAGTTGGTTGAGTTGTCCTGTGGCGCGGTGTAACCCCTCTGCGGAGGAGACATTGGCTACCCGTGGAGGTGTCCTGATGAATTGTAGTTCCGGGGAATCTCATCAATGGCGTCACTGATGGCAGTTGCGGTGGCTTTTTGGGTATTCGGCTCTGTTATGTGCCGATCGAGCCCCACTCATCACTGGACTTCACCCAGTGACGGTGATGGCGTGCAAATGCGTTTCCAAGCGTAAAATAAAAAAGGAAAGGATTCTAATAGTAAAATAATTTATCAAATCGGTCCAGTAGTTTCGGGTCCTATTCAATGAAAAGAAACAAACACACAATAAATCAAACGAACAAACAGTATAATGTTTCCTCTTTATAACATTAATATAGTTATGGACACGTGGTTTCAATTCATACGACGTGCCAATGCATACATTATTACAATTTATTAAAATAATCAAATATTTGGCATTTGATTTTATCGTACGAGTTATATTTGAAACATGTGTTTTGAATATTTGTACATGTGTATATGTTCTACTTCTTCCTATCCCCATTTCCTTATAGTTTAGTTTGTTTATTTATTGATACAATGTATTTAGCAAGAAATAATATACTTACTTATTTTAATGAAAGCACCATAAGCTTATTTCTTTCGCAATTTCCGAGAACGTTGTACATTATTATAAGTCTTAATTACAAGACAGACCTTCCCAATGAAGGAATTTCCATGACGATCCTCTAGCAATGTTACACTTTAACTCACACACGCCTATTCTGTATGTAAATTAAAATATATCAATTCCAATGGCTTCAGATTTTTTTAACAGAGTAATCAGAATAAAGTAGCTGAAGACGATTGTAGGAGGTAGTACTATGCTCCCCGCCATGGTTCAAGCCTTGTCGTGGCGGTGGGGCTTAGTAACTTGGGGTGAACTTGTGCGAAGCCAATTGAACCGAGGGGGATCTTTGCACCCCTCTCATAATAAGAGGGGGCTTAAAGATCAGGAGGAGGAATCGCTCTCGGTAACCCTCCTGTAAGAAGAGGGGACCTAAGAGCAACAGGAGGAGGCGCTTTTGCGCAGGAGCCAGGGGCGAGGATGGGAACCTCATCCCATTGCACTGTCCCAAAGTCGGTGGGGTTGTCCTGTAGAGTGGGACAACCCCATCTGTGGATGTTGAGTTGCTCCCTTAGGGGGCTCATTAGCCGTCAAGTTGCCCTGATGATTTGTTGCTCCGGGGCACTTCACCAGGCTACGCATCGGCATAGTACTAATACGGATATCTATTCACGTCGGTAGTAGTAAAAAGGCTCTGATTTCTCGTTCGCAACTGTATATTATAAAAATACATATATACTACAAAAAGATATTTAATCGCATTTTATTTTACAGTCCATCAACGGCATTTATTATATATAACATACGTTAAGGACGTCATGTACTATTTATTTTCAATTTTAAATGTAATGTATTATTATTGTATATTTCACTGCCGAACTCTGAAGGTCGCTTGACGGTACTCAGACTATGTATCAAATCCCTCCACACACATTCTTCAGACTCTCAAAGGAAGCTAAGACTGACTCTCACTTCATCATCAGCCTTTATCGATCCACTGCACAAAGCCGTCACTGTATACCAACAGCCAACTACTGCCTCTAGAATCTACCTCAGCACGGCCTCAGCGCTGATTACTGCTCATTGGATCGAAGGTCAAACAGCAATTAGTCATCCGTAAAAAACAAGAACTTTGTTGGTCTATGATATCTGATCTTCTTTGTGTATGACCAGCCTACTGTCACTTCGAAGAGTACTTTTGCTTCGCGTGATGACGGTTACTTTATGTGTGGTCTTCCCAAACGGTCCATTCCAGAGTTGAGACGTAGGTTTTGTGACGTAACCCCAGATAATATTTTTTGCTAGCGACCAATTTGTTATAGGTATATTGTAAATAACGGAATCGGACGTCTTGGCGTTCACGAAAATTTTAATAGTCATGCAATAAGTTCTGTCAAGAAGTCACAAACATTTCGTTATACATATAAATTGTGACTTTGAAGATTGCTATATTTGTATTATTAAGAATGAGCATTTAAATTTAAATTAAATTTTATTTTATTATTCCTGAATTATGTAAGGTAAGGATGATGTGATGACGACAATAGAAAACGGTAGCTCTGATGGTTTGACCAAATTGAAGGGATTTCTTTAAATAAGGTGTTATGGATGTTTAGCTATGCATTATATGTATACTCTAAAATAAAATCTTAAATGTATAATATTTCTTAAATTTATGATAATATTTCCGTTGTCTAGTACCTGTAACACAATTCCTTACGATTCTTAACACAGTCTCACACACACATACAGATAAGTGCACAGATATTATTATTATTGTGTATCTTGAAAGTTTCTTATTTTATATTAACAAGTTTACTTTACATGAGCATAATGGCGGCGTCATGGGGGAGCAACACGTGTGCTGATAAATCATCTATTCCCTTATATATACAGTGAAATAAAAAGAAACACCATACTTTAACTAGGTTCTAAGGATATGGTACATTTTTTTAAAATAAATGATGTATGGAAGGGTGATGCAAAGAATGTAAGTTAATACAAGTATGTAGAAATAAATGAGAAAATGTAAGAATGTAAGTCGAAACAGGTAGGTACTACATACACCAACAACTATAAAAATAGCACCATAAGGTAAAGGTATTTGAGTGTAGGCTGTATTCTAAATTATTAAAATTTCAAACACGGTTTGCACTTAAAAACCTGTATACTATAAGTAGGGCTATTTTTCTTATTACAAAAGCGTTCTAAAACTTATAAATCCGGTTTCATCAATCATAAAACCTAAGGTTCCTTGACATAATCGAGCGTGTGCTCTCACTTTGTATGAAATTGAATAAAAATATGGTATATATATATATGGTAATATAATTATAAATTGTCATATTTTGATATTTTTTACACTAGACAACAAAGGGCAATACAGGCAACAGTAATATAATATACATATAGGAAAAAAATGTTTTTATTTTTTAACGGTGCAGCAGGTACAGCCCGGTGGGTTGTGTGACAGACACTAAAAAAATTCAATAAATGTTTTTTTAAGTGCACATATTATACATTTAAACTAACGTGTTTCCATCCGAACCTTTAAAGATGACGGATGATTTCGTATGCGCGTCTGGTAGACATGAAAAGTACACAAACGACCAGATCCTCGCTCTAATATAATGATGTACCAGGAATTGTGCCTCCGATTGACTACTTTTCCACGCTTTTTATATCTTTAGACATGGTGCCGTGTCAGTTATTTTCGAACATGCAAAAGTTACTTGATACACAATATTTGGCCCAGGTTTTATACATACTTCTCTAAATAACTTACTTGTGAACCTGAGCGGAATCGATAATTGAAGAATAAAAGCCTCATACTATGCTTACTGGCTTCGATATGATTTATTATCATCGATCGATTGGGTAGCTCGTATTCCCACTCTTAAGCGAACGATAGTGGGTCCTAATTTTTGCAGTATATGCCCGACAGCCTGTAAACACGTATCACTTAAGCTATTTAGGAGCGGAATAGATTATACGTCAAGCGAGTTGTTTGAATATTCATTCTTACTTGTTTGGAATAAGGTATATCTGCATCCATTACTGTACTTACTTACATAAAGGTTTATGATTATTCATCATAAAACAAAGTACCCAAAAGCTGTAAATCTGTAGTTACCGATATTCTCATGAAAAAAAAGGATTTCCATGCGGCTTTCGCTCTCGGATGAATCGATTCCCGAGGAAGGTTTTAGTGTTCAATTTGTTCACGGTAGAAACCGGGACGGATCGCTAGTACCTAAGAATTAAATATTACCAACATACTTTCATTTCCTAACCTTGCCATCTAAAATTAGGTATGTGATTCACTTTGATTATTTTGAAAATAATACAGTTGATGTAATAAGAATATAGTCGAGTCGGTGATACTCATTTGGTGCACCTTCATATAATCTTTAAAAACAAACATGCAGAGTCCAGTGGAATGTCTGGCGAGAGGCCAGCGTCGGCGTTAATACAATTAAAACGGTCGTAAGTGCTAAATGAACGGTATTATTATAGTAATTTTAGATAAACTATCTGCTGCTGGACTTCCGTCTTCTTATTTTAGACTGGCCTGCGGCTTTTATAACGTAGGTGGGCGTCGACGTCGGGGCTATGGAAGCGAACCAACATAGACAAGGGTTTATGCAGATGCGCCCCCCTTTTTCACATTGAATCCATCCGTACCTACCTACTCTCTTCCCATGTAACCCAGAAAGACCAGTCAGGTCTATGCTGACGGAAGTGTCCCGTGCAGCTTTACCGGTTACTATAAGACTATGAGACACGTCTGGTGACGATCAAAGTGAGATTGTGGTCGATAGGCGAACAGACACCCCCCTTTCCCGCTGAAAGGAATAATGGATCCCGATAGTTATTTAAGATTAGTTAAAGTAACTATTATTATCTTGGCCGACACGAGGGGGGACAGCTCACGCGCGGCAGCTAAAGCTGGCCTTGCATTATGGGAGTTCGAAGAGCCGTTTGAGCTATCATGACTAGAGGAACCATCGCTCCGTCAACCACGAGCGGGTGGTATACGAGCATGTCCACTACTCCAGTACTATTACGAAATTTTCTGCGGTATCCTTATTGGCCCGGTTTAGGTTCATACTCTTCCTCAGCCTCGCACTTTTGTAGTTTTCGAGAACTTGTGCCATTGACTTCAGTTTTATGACAGACTTGAGGCGTTCTCTCCTAACCATTCTGATCATTAACGTCCATTTCAGTGCTTCTCTCCTTACACTGACGCCTTTCATTGCTGTGCAGATACCACTATGTAGCTAGTAACTTGCTATTTATAATGTGTGTTCATTTTTTATTATTGTTTTATTTGTAAGCTATTTTATTGTCTTTGTATGCACTGCAATGGTGCAAGATTGCTGAATAAAGATATTTCTGTTCTATTATATTCTAACCTGTTCCTCCTGCGTACCAACCAAACCAACCAGTGCAGTGTCGAATTAACCACCAAACCAAAAGAGCAATTGCTATGCGCGCCGCGCTTAGGTTGGGGCCCTCGTTATAGAGCATTATCTACAAAGCCTACAGGACTTGTAGATAATCCATCCATCCTGCCCTAACACCTAGCAATTCAACTCTTAGGAAATTAAAAACATTACGTCCAATCTCGTTTAGGAAGCACTTACGTAACTTAATCTTGCACAAGAATACTCCATGTCGTATAATTTTTCTCGGACCTGAACTTATCTCGTGGAAGCGAAGAGAAGCCCAATATAACTTCATCGCATTGCTTTAAGTGCTCGTCGGGCGAGACTAGGTTCGGGGTCGATAGAGGGAGCAACCCCCCCCCCCTCTCCCGCAGATGACAAGCATCCCGAAATTAGTGTTCGTAACAGCTAATTTAACTATTATTATTATGTCCAGGGTCCGAGAGGTCCCTCCTCAGCTCAAGCGCGGTAGCTAAAATGGCCTTGACGTGAACGTTTGGCTCACGGAGAGGATCATGACGCGGGGGCGTATAATTGCTATAAATAGACCTGGTTCAATGATAGGTAGGACCGACGCCGCTGGCCTTATGGACCGTCGACCATGTGAATATACCGAATCCTTTCTTTTTTGTAGACGCGAGGAAACGCATATAGTTATCGTCCCTGGGTGGTGTCCAGTGGTGTGTGGGACTCTCGGCACATAATAGTGCCGAACACCCACAAAAACCACGAGTGCCATCAGCGCCACCTTTGGTGAGGTGTACCGTAGGACAACAACCCTTAGTAAAGTTAGTGGGGACCTACTTTCTGACAGTGCAATGAGGTGTGGTTCCCATCCACGCCCTTTGCCTTGTGCGTAAAATCGCCTTCTCCTCCTATTATTTAGTCCCCTCTTCTTATAAGAAGGGTACGAAAAGCTCCGACTTGTATTTATTTTTAAATTATTGAAAAACAAATGCGAAAGTTTGTACTTACATTTATTACAACAGACACATGCCTTTGTTAGACAACTGTAACACAGAATTTAATTAATGCATTACTGGACCGCGGGTCTAATACAACCAAAGGACGGCATTTATGTAACCTTTTCCCATACGTGCAGGACCGATTGTTTAGAAGTCGAACATTACACCGCTGTTTCTAACTGCTCACGGCAACTTTAGAAGCAAGCATTTTAGTTCTAAACTAGTACCGTCACCACTCTGTGATTTTCTACCGAAGGTGACGAACAGGAATAAACCGCACATCACGTCTTATTGTAGTGTTGTATTTGGCAAGTTGAGGGAAACATAACGCTTGATAATTTCTAGTGTTACGGGAGTAGTTTACTAACTACTAAACTACGTGGGAAAATATCGTGCTCCAATTTTGTCGTAAATATTACTGGCAGCAAATAAAAATAGGTCAATTATACTAATGCTCCTTATAATCCAAAGTAAATATCATAAGGCATAGTCAATATCAGCTAATCATTTGTCTACATCTACGTGGTGCAAGAGGAGCTGGGCTAAACCTGATTGCACTCTCTTTTTCTAGTCTTATATAAGTCATTGCAATCTTGTACAGTCTCCTGCTTTGACTAGGGAGGGAAATTGGAATTATTTCCTACTGTTTTTTTCTGATCAAATTCGTTGCGGGTCCCAAGACAGTTCTAACTTCTCGGCTCCCTGAGATCATGTCAAGAGGCTTAGAGGTCGCCGTTGTCGATCCTGGCAAGACAGGAGTAGCAGCGGTGGGAACGAGTGGTTGAGCCAAGCCCGTTAAAAAAATATCTTCGTTAATCTTTCACAGAAAAACTACAGACGGATTTGGTTGAAACCGATCATCACATATATACTTATGAAAAAACATGTCTGTATATTAATGGTCGATTTCCTCAGAATCTACTGAAGGGATTTTCATGCTGTTTTCACGCATTAGATGGGCTATTCCTGAGCAAGCTTTAAATGTATAATTTTGCGACTACGGCGGACCGTCAGTATAGAATAAAACGCACAAAAATATCCTAAAAAAAAAAAAAGGTTGGAACAACAAAAACGCGGGTGAAATAATAGTAACAGAAACATTTTTATACATTTATTTTACAATCCATATTATGTACATTAAGAACACATTGTATACTGCGGAGATGTTAATGAATTTATTGCTTTACGATTTACAGACTTTATGATACACAAAACAGTGCCTTTTATCATACGGTGTTAGGGTTAAGTACGTATTAAATACGTAAGAATAACAAATGTTACTGTATTAAGAATATAAACTAATTAATAAGTGCTATAGCATTGAAGGCCGGGTACACAGGTTATATTAAAGTTTCCACTAGCTAGTCAATACTTAGCTACTACAGATGCTTCATATTCATGCTCCCAACCAGCTTCTGCAAAAGCCAAAGTGGTAGTTCCTTTTTAATTAATTTTCTGGGATAACCAAGACTTTAATAATAACCTTTTAGCAAGAGATAGCGGCACGTTACCGTATTGGGCGGACACGACCTGGGAGGTACCTCTCACTCGCATAACATCGCCGACAGTAATGTTGTCGCGTTTTGTGCTGTTGTTGCGTTGCCGGTGGCCCATTAGAGGGGAGGAGGAGAGGTCCAGCGAATGTATACGGGCGTAAGTAGTCGTCAAAAGGCGCCTCTTTATACCATAAAAAATTGCCTTCCTAAAGGCCCCTAAATCTTTACCTCCTTATACTATAAAAAACCCGTGAAACTGGCCTCTTGAGCACTTTATGATGAGATTTAAACTGTAATCAGATCAGCATCAAGGGAATATAAACAGATCCAAATCACTGATATAATAACATCAATTTTCCAATAATATATACATTTTCATATCAGTGGCCCATTGGAGGGAAAGGAGGGCAACGGATCGGCATAGTATTTGTGTGGCTATTCTTGAGCGTCGAGAGCTATTAAAGGGCTCTGATTGCTCGTTTGCCTCCTTACAATATAAAATAAAAGTTAACATACAATACAATATAAAAGTCATTGATCTGTTCAGCTTCAATTGATGCGATACGACACTAATACGTGGATTCTCTACATGCACACATAATTTACGTCTATTAAATATTTCTCACTACAATTTATGCACCGGTAGGAATGTATATATTTGAAATAAATATTATTTTGTAGGAATCCTTGACAATCTTGATATATCCACTTATATGCATACATGAACTTTCCCCTGTGTAATCGCACAAGGAACGATAAACTCAATGTAAAAAGTATAAAAAGCAACTAGTGATGCTAATAAACTTAACTAAACTTACATCGAAACAACTTAAAGAAATTTATCAAAAATATAACTCCGGCAATGATAGTAAACACTGAGCAGTTAGTATTTTTTAGTTTTCTGTAGTTACTATTCGTCGCCCAGCAGCCCATTTTATTTTCTAGTATTTTAAAGTACTTGTTTGAAATACAAAGAATATATCAAAGTATATTGTCATAGTTAAATAGATTCAATTTATGTACTTCATTGCCGCTTAAAAGATAACGAATTCAAAACGACTAAAATTACATTGACAAAAATATAAGTAACAACTATTAAGGAACGCCTCTTACATGCTCTCCCACTTATGAAAAACCTAAACAACAAATATTCCATGCGTATACATGTCATGCCGCGAAACTATTCTTGCAAAAAACCTTAAAACAGAGGATGATAATATCTACTTTTTAGTGGTACCGAAATTGATGTCTTATGTTTACGCGAACGATATTCATTACAATAAAACTACTTTTACGGATTCTAACGCGGTTTATTTAATTAATTAACTATCCCGGCGTTTCAGAAGCTTTACAGCAACCACGGTCAGTTCCGAAACGTCGGGCTAGTTAAATAATTAAATAATCTGCGATAGACTCCGTGAAAGTAGTTTTATTGTAATGGTACCGAAATTATTTCATTTAAGCAAAATAGATTAATAGCAGGTACTATTTTAAGTATATATATTTATTTATTTTTATATGATATTGATATGACATTATACATTATTTAAACTGAGATCAATTTAAATAATATTTAAGCTTCTGATTGGACACAATAATTAATTTTGACTTCAGGAAAAGCTTTCTCAGTTTTACACAAATCATTGAACATGTTATATTACACTTGCTAGGAGAATCCATTGCGTTGATATGATTACTATAAAAGGAATAATAGATATTATTATTATTAAAAATATATTTACTTTAGTTGTTCAGCCTAAAGACGGGCCACATCTAGCCTAATAAGATAATGAAATTGTGTCAATTGTGTAATTTTAGAAATATTATCAGGTTTAATAAAATTTAATTACGTTACTCCACAATCATTATCATCATTTACGTTCATTATCTTCACCGCCTTCCACGTGTAAACATAGGTCCATTCTGATGAGCCCTAGCCCACTTAGATCAAGAACTAAACGAAAATCTCCTTTCAAACTGGTAGAGGTTCCCACTGCCATTGCTATCTGCGATTGCGCAATACCATTCCGTCTACTCATCGTGGCAATTAAGAGTAATAAAATTGAGCAAAACCACCATTGCATTTTCAAGTCTGTTCGCAATAAGACTTGTATTGTCTATCACTCGTGTTTAATGTACTAACATTTAGTATAAAAAGAAGACCATCATGGCCGTCATAGACGGACTTAGAGCAGTTGAGACCGAATTCGATTTGTAGTACAATCCACTCGTGCTGTTTATTTCATCTGCTCTAAGCAGTCCGTCTAGGGCAACTATTAGTCTTAAATTGAAACACATTATTAATGCGTATAAATGCAATCAAAAGTAAGGCATTTACCTAATAATTATTGTCTGTTAAGATATTTTCTGTGATATTTTTCTTTTATATAAAAAAATATCGTGGCGGTTGGTCCACATTTACATAAATGATTGAACTTTCTATAATTCATTATTTTGTTTGAGTTCTCCAATTGAATAACAACAAATTTTATGATTTAGTAAAATGATATTTATATTTTATAAATGCCTAATTTAAGGTAATTATATAATGCAACGCAATGGTGTTGATACATTACTTCTTCATTTTTTATCGATGAAACACTTAAAATATGAAAAACATTTGGTTGTAGTACCGATTTTAAACAAATCGATATGTGAGTAGAACACTTTTTAATACTTTCTGTTATAGCAGTTTGTTAT
>JAFELO010001206.1:265098-288153 GCA_017140195.1 Eumaeus atala | reverse complement strand
TTTTGAAGGATTCCGAAGACAATGTTCTTTGTGCCATGTGTCAAAGTCCTCCAAAAACCGTTCTTGTCTGTTTTCTTTTCTGATTTGAATTGATCTGTCGCGCAATTTTTAAACAAAAAATAACCGAAGTTCTCAAGTTTTCTTTTTAGTCAACTCTCTGGTGGTTCAATTTCGTATATATCATGTATTATATAAGTTACCGGTGTGACAAGTTACCATCTGATAGTATGCTCATTCAGAATAATATAGAAAATAAAATCTTTTTGATCAAATATTTGAGCTCGTGATGTACGTACGTGTCCGTACGTACGTACCAATCTCCGGCCAGGTTGTGGACTACAAAAAAGCGAACGGTTTCTTACAGTCCTAACGGCACAGTTAATGTATAAATATAAAGTGACTTACACCCTCGGCTCAATGTCGTCTAGGTGCGTGGGCGTGAAGTACGGGTTGGCGGAGGCGGGGCGGAACTTGTAGCCCGTCATCACGAAGAACACGAAGGTGGCCAGCTCACGGAACATCTCGTCGATCCACGAGTATTGGAACGGTACCGTGTTCTGTTCACACGCACATAATTTATAATATAAACACCGACGCAGTATATCTAATTAAACATTGTCCCGTTACCTCTAATCCCAAATGGTGTCAATGTTCTTTAAACAAATTTGACAGACAACAAACGAAATGTTGTTTGTAAAATTTGTTTAAAGAACATTGAGAGATTTAATTGCTGGCGTTCAATAATTATTTGAATATATTTCCCACATATATTGCCACCCGCGTTTTGGTCCTCCTTTTCTTTTTTTTGTGTTGTTAGTTAGTTAAAGAAAAACTAGTAAATTTGTTGTAAATCAAAAAATAATCTAGTCTTTCTTTTCATAAAGTTTAGGAATATAGTATTTCTGCAGATATATAAAAAAATGGTAATGAACACAATATTTTCAACTTAAGTTTGTTAGGCCCAAAAGAAATAATCAAAATTAAAAATATTAAGAAATATTTTAAAAAAAAAATTCTTGTCCTTGCAGATAGGGCGGGACGCTGGTTTATTATTCACGTATTTATCTTTAACATTTTTGTCTACATGACGGTGAATAAAAGAACAATCGTGGGTCCGCATGCCATATATCAGAGTGATTGAACGGTGAAAATGGGTCGAACATGTAAACATAAATATTTATTATATTCAAAGGAAAAACAGGGACGCATCACAGTGAGAGAACACAGCGTACGCTTCATAGACAAGGTCTGTGGCCGTCAAATTGTGTTAATGGAACGAGGCCGTGTCATCAAACATCTGACAGGCAAGCTTTTTTTAAAATTTAAATAAAATAAAGTTTTAAGAAGTTAAGTTTATATGATTACTAATAGTGCCCTGCGCTTTCAATGGCGTAACCCGATTTCTCTGCCCCTATTTGTCGTAGCGTGGTGGTGTATCTACAGCTTATAACCTTCTCTTGTAAATGGGCTATTGTTCCATACTTATACATTTGTTAATGGTAATCTCAAACTACTAATACCAGTATGTTATTATTATTATTATTATGTAGTCAGCAAGTTGGTCGTGTTTAGACCTCCGTGCCTCGTAGAGCACGTCCAACCGTCGGTCGCGCGTCGGATATTTCCCCGGACGAGTCGGACTGCCCGACCCACAGGAGTGGAACAGTGAAGAACACATAGTCCGCTTGCGTACACACGCATCTGTGCACACCGCACACGCTTATGCGCTATAATTTCCCCACCGCAGCAGGCGCTATACAAGTGGCCGCTGAAGTCGGAATTCGGCCAGCAATTACAATATGATAAGATACAAGTATGGACTCACCTCCAGTATGCTGATAATGAACCTCGTGAAGTATATGTAGGACAGTATTATGACGTAGAAGTGTCGGAACAGTTTCAGCTTCCTCAAGTTCACGGCTGCTTTCCCATCGGTGGTTGATGAATCTTCTAAATGATGTATGGACCTACAACGTTACATTTATTTTTATTGTTATAAAGACGACGTTATCAGGCATTTTTACTAGACGATCTAAAACTTAAGGTTTCTTTACAGATTCTATTAAAGTGTTGGTAAGCCTATTGCCAACTTGTGTGTCAAAGAAGCTAAAAAGAGTCTTCACCGGCACCGCATAGAGGCAATGTAAGCAATATGAAGCATTTGTGTGGTAGTTAAGTATCGCCTAGCTAATTCACATCGCAACGGATAAATCTGCGCACTCGCAGGACGCATAGCAAAAACATCAAGTTCGATTCGCATACTGCATCGCGCATTGCTGAAATATTACGTCATACTTTATGATATTTTTATTTTAATCTTGCTCTGAGGCAGCGGATCGACGTCGTCTTCAATTTCATTGGATTCTGGCGGCTCGAAAGGTTTTTTGGTTTCTATTTTATACGATTCTGGCGGCATGATATAGTTATGGCTTTATCAGCCACAGGAGAGTTTTCGTGTTTTTTTTTTTTTTTTTTGTATCTAAGCCCAGTTAACTCGCAAAAGTTTTACGCTCCAAATCACCTTCTGTGACAAATGACACACTGACAGTGTAGTGGACAACACCCGTCGATGTTAAAACCAGCATAAGGCTAAGTTCAGAAATTTGGATCACATCAAAAATAAAGAAGGCAGGGCTTCCCAAAGTGAAGTATCACTTCTTCTCTCAAGGTATGAAAACTTACAAATCGCGCAGCCAGCAATTGAATGTGAGATCAAACTATCCAGGTCGCGTTAATCAATTAGATTATATATTATGAAAATTAAGGTTCATTCTTTGGAGGTAATCTTGTGTGGAATTATTGTATTTTTATTACGTATGGAACCGGTCGTCGTATTTCTAGTAGTTACGGCGGCTGCGAGCAATTACCGAACCAGTGTGTGTGCCGCCAACTCAAAACGTAAGTTTTTTTAATAGCATAAGGGGCAAATGATGACTACCGACGCCCATGGACATTCGCATGATTGTTACGCAGATGCGTTTTCCTATGCCCGCCTGTCATCCCGCCAATGAGCCACCGGCTACTCACAAACCGCACGAAACGCCAGTCACTTTAAGCCGGTATCAAGTGAGCGAGAGGTCCCCGGTCGTGTCGGCCCGATCCCGTGGCATAGAAGGATGTAGTATCAGACACAATGCATGCCGCTACCTCCTTCTATGCAGCATGGCACTACACCTTCCTAAAAATCCTTTTCTTTACGTCCCAAATGTAAACAAAAGAAATTAAGGTTTTTATGAAATAATGAAAACTAGTCTACCACCTAGAGTATGGATATCTAAAATTGATAGAGTCAACTCACCACACAACCGGGAACATGATGGCGCCGCAGCACACCATATCGACGAATATGAAGAGTATGCGCCACGCGTTGTGCTCCACCGCGCCCTCCTCGCTCTCCGCTATGATGATCTCGGCCACGTTCGCTACCACCTGACCCACAAACATCATCCATTCAGTGGCATAACTATAAGGTGGCAGCAAGACGGCCAAATGCCACGCGCCATATAGGCACCGCCTTTGTACAGGACCCTCAGACCATAGTGGGCACTCTCGTGCTAGTTGGGCTAAAACGTGCATAGTTCGGATATAAAATTATAAGATACATTGTAAGTCTTTTGTTTTAGTATTCGTTTAGACGGGTCCATGTTAAATAATAGAGCGCGCACTAAGGTCTCTGACAATTATGTTATTGCCCGTTTAATCCTTGCACGGTTCCTATAGAAGACCCACCGACGTGGATGTGCCTAATGAAATCCATCAGCAAAAAAAAATCATTCAAAATTTGACCCAATCTTTGAAATTCTTACTGTGCGGTTAACTAGACCGGGCGACCGCTATCGCCCGTACACAGTTTTTCTATCGGTATAGTACGGTGGCAACATTTTCTGAAAATAATGCTACAAAATTCAGTAAAGTTTACAATGAATAAGCAATGTTTCGGTTTCATTGTACTTTTCTTTTACATTACCTACCATGTCCCAAAAATAATAAACATTTTACCATTCACGCTACAGTATACCGATATATACCTAGCCAAACATAAAGTATTGCGAGAAAAAGATTTCGCGTATGAGACGTAGGCAGAATATAATATAATAATTATATTTTATAGTAATTAAATATACTTATAAGTACTATTAAAAATAACTGAAAAATCATGACGAGAAAATGTTCCCGATGTGGATCCAACGTCAGGAACATTTTCACGCCATGATTTTTTTATGATGTCAAATGTCACCTAAAACCGGACGAATTATACTAGATTTCAAATGGCATGAAAGAAAATCGTTCCAAAGCAACCATGTACCGTTGGTATGGCGAATTCAAGCGTGGTCGACTGGAACTTTGCGGGTTGAAGGAACAACAATCCGGTAAACTCATGAGTCGCCCTCCGTACGACACCGTGTGATATATTTTTATTCCGTAAAATAAAAGAAACCAGCTCAAGGCGATACAATTTTCGTCACCGGAGGATAATCTGTCAAGCTGTAACTGAGGTGTCTGTGGCGGAACAGAAAGTGTATTTCGAAAACTGTTGTGTTGGGGCTGGTAGATTCGGGTTTGTTGAAAACGTCTAATAGAAACATATTCTATAGAACATTGTTTTTTAATTTCGCAATACTTTCTGACTGACTCACGTACAGGTGTACTTGCTACTAGCCTTGCCATAAATGTTGTAACAACGGACTTTTTTTTAATTGCAGGTAACATTTATTACTTTTACTGCGAATTAGTTTAATCCACAAATATAAAACAATTAAAATATGAAAAGCTTATGCGAAGTGGTCTCCATTGCTGCAATAGAGTCCTTTAAACCTTGATGCCAGTTATCAGTGAAGCACGCACTCTTTCCATGGGGAAATTCTTCACCGGCAATCCTATGGATTGTTATAGGGACTCCAAATTATCATGGCATTTAGAGCAGGCTGTACTCTCTAAAACTGACCATAAATCACAATCCAGCGGATTGAGCTCAGGGCTAGATAAAGGGTAGTCTTCAGCTCTGATCAAGTCCGGAACGTTCAATTTAACCAAGGTTGGGTGGACAGAACTTTATGACCTGGTCCCAAATCGTGCTGGAAGGACCATACTTGGTTATTGTACATAAGTTATTAAAGGGCTTAACTACCTACTCAATAATAGTTTCTTGATACACTTGTGCCGACGTTTTGATACCCTTTTCACAAAAATATGGCTCCCGAACAAACCATCACTAATAATAATGCCTAAGTTGCACTCCGTCGACTTTTTGAGAAGCTTCCTTAGAGCTCTGAGCATAAATATGACCATTTTGTTTGTTAAAATGTTGATCAATTGTAAAAAAATCTCATACGTAAACAATTTTTTTCTGTGACCTCCTTTTGCGTGCCGCTTCAGTAGTTGTTTCAGTTTTGCCATATTCGTCTTCAATTTATCAGTTAAGAAATGACCAGCGCGTCTCTAAAGGCTGTAAGTCCTAAGTCATCTCTTAAAATACGCGACATGGTTGTAGGTGTGTGTTATCTTCATTTTTCGAGAAAAAATATTTTGCTTTCGAACAGGATTTCTTTCAAATGTTCCCCTTGCTGCTTTGATTAACTTTTCCGTACGAACACTACGTGGACGCACAATTCTTTCTACGTCAAAACAGAGGAAGTCTCATTCTACCTATAAGTAGTAGTACACACATCTGACTAATACCAAGTGTATGGAGAGTTTAAAAGTTGCTATGGTGTCTTCTGTTTTCTGTTGTCTTTATCACCCTACTCCATTTTAATATCGCAAAATATTGTACGGTGTATTGACGCCAAAATGAGAAAACACATTGAACATTCGTATAAAAATGACATATTCCAAATTCAAATGTATGTAATATTTTTTATTTTTTCTTGTAACCGTATTTATGACCAGTCAATGTATATGCAAGGGACATTTAAGTACCTGTAAAGGAATGACAATCATGAAGATCTTCTTGTCTCTGTCAGCGAGGATGTGTTTGATAAAGTTCCACCCGGTGCCGACCAGCACGATGGTCACGAACAACACGGCACCTTTCAACCTGTGAACAAAGATTATACAGATATATGCCATCTTCGAACCTCTATGACTTTGTCGTGGATGAAACTAGAAGCCTGAATTTTCATTAAGCAGGCACTGTGTAATCATTTTGACAGATGTTAAGCATACTTTATGAAACACCCCAATAAAGCGGGCCAAAAATGAAACGTCTTCGTTTCAAGTGTACAGTGCCCATAATATGTCTGTGATATACGGACCGAAATGACATAGTTACGAGGCTCCCGTTTTTGCCGTTTGGCCCTTAGATCTGGTATAATCGGCTGTTCATTCGACTCCTATCAGCCTCAATCGCGACAAGGTGAACGTTTTAATTTCCCGGTCCATTACCCGGCAATGATCATATTTTGTCTACTGAACAGATAAGTGGTGTACCGTGGACGCTTAATCTGTCAGCTAGTGAGACAGTTACGTATGTTTGATATGTGTCACCCAGATAACACAGTACCATGCCGTATAGGATGCATGCAGGGCGCGCATGACGCCCTTCATTTGTGCAAAGACACCTAGTACGGGCCGACTACTGAATCACTTTCGTCACCGCAGGACCCATTCATTACTCAATTCTCAACGAAATTATGTAATAAAATAGGTGCATTTACCAAAATATCCTGCAAATTACAAAATGCGTTGATATAACATTAGCAATGACGTTTAGGCCATTGATAAGGCAGACAGACGCGTCATCGACGGGGTCGCGCCCGCAGAGAGTCTACGGTGACCATAATATCAGATTTTAGTCCCTTTGCGTTTTTTCGAAGTTACTTTACACTCACATTATATCAACTACGATGTTTTACGTCTATGAGTGGATGGAAAGGTGATACCAGTCAGCTTGTATAAATATAGAAATACCTGGATTGTCCCTGCACTATCAACTGGCTCAGTACACACAGCCTCGCAGGAATACAACCAGAACATGTTAGCTATATATGTGAAGTATAACTATATGTGTTTATTTTGTCGTTCAAAGACTGAAATAATAGGAGATACGTCTGATGTCTTTAGCGACTTTGTTGAGAAGTCTCGGAAAATGGTTTTGGTACCAAATTTGTATGGATCAAAAATTTGGTTGACGAGTTACAGTTTCAAAGTTGTTTCAATCGATCAAACACCTTTCCTTTTTTATATCGGCTATTGCCAGTTTTATATATTTAAAACATTAACAATTCACACAACTCCGTCCATCTGTAGTAATATTATAAATGTGAATTTCATTCTGTCTGTTACGCTTTTACAGCTAAACCACTGGACCAATCATACTGAAATTTGGTATGCTATATACAGGATCTGTCGTGAATAACGGATAGTCCGTAGATAATCCGTTAGCTGAAGGTTAACCTGTTATCAAACTAAGAAAATAATATTTTTATGTCAGGATTGCCAACGGTGTGAAAATGGTACTCAATTTTGTGTTTTTATTTAAATTTTACTCCTTCACGATTTCAATTGGCTGCCATTTCAACAAACCTTCTTTTTTTACTATTTTTTTTTGTACCTTCTTACTTCTAAAAACTTCCCTTCTTTAATTTAATCATATTTTAAGGCCTGATTAACGTAAAACATTTGGAACTTCACATTAAAATTATTTTTTTAAAATTTATTTTTCTCCAAGTCTAGTTGTAACCCTGGCTTGTGGAAAAAATGTATGGTCCTATTGCTGCCCATTATCTTAAACACACATTTTTGTCCATTTCCTTCCACTTGCACTTCGTCTGGATTATGGCGTTGCGATCGTCCTTCACTGATCCCGCCTATCCCCGCCGGTCCCCGGAAATCTTCCTTCCATGAAAGAGTATTTTACTCTAATGTAGGTCCGGTAGTCGGGTTGCTGAGCGTCCGGGTTTCTTTCCCGATAGACTGTAGCAGCGCGATTGGTGTTGCCATTGCATTCACCGTAGGTGAAATGCGTATTTGAATATTCAACTGGCGTGTATCTTTGAGGCATGATTCATACAAAGTCCGTTAATACGACCAAGGTCGTTAGAATCACCAGGTCCAAATCACAAAGAATTCAAAGTCCGATATCAAAAGGCATAAACAGTTATAACGAAACGAAAATATACCGTAAGCGAACATATATATGCTCTGCGTATGCTACGATGGTAAAAATGACACTGAACCCTGAGGTCGTTTGTGTAAGAGAGACGCACTAACGATAAAAACAAAAGGCACTGCGTTGTCCGATTCACAATTAATAAAGAGTGAGAACGAGTTACTGACAATAATAATAATTAACCGCCCCTTTCCTGTCAATGTGCAGGTAAGACCCCAAGTAGTCTACCTGAGTACACTTGAATTTGGTATAAGCACAGATTACTTTCGAATACAAGTAACACTTTTAAACTTTGGATGATTATATTAATTCAATAAAATTGAAAAATGTATTTTTTTTTCTTAAATCTAAACTCTGCTGTTACTTACGTTCTTTTGCTCTTGTTACTACTATTATTCACCAAAAGTGTATTTTATTACAACTTTTTGAAACTCTCATATACTAGGCATATTTTTAAGGTAATGGGCGGACATATCACCATACATTTCTTGTTCACAAGCGAGGATTAAAACTAGACTTGACGAAAAATAAATCTTAAAAAATTAATTTAAATGTGAATTTCCAAATGTTTTACGTTAATGAGGCCTAAAATGTAATTAAGTTAAAGAATACAACCCTTTAGAAGTAAGATACAAATAAAATGTACAAAAAACAAGTTTCATATATACAACATAGAATCGACACTGATGCGGATTAAACCGCGAGGCGCGGGGTGTTCTATAAGTATGAATAATGAAGTAATACATACTTACAAATGTGTAATGTAATACAGTATAGCCCAAGCAGTGACATGTTCGCCCCGCGTCTCTATGAAGTGGTAGTTGATCCCGTGGAAAGCCAACGACAGAGCCTTGAGGTACACCAGCACGCACATGATGATATGGATCCGGTACACCTTATGGCGGCTCGTCTTCAATATAAACGTCCAGAAGCCAGCGCTGAGCAGGAATATAAGGGACATCATGCTGTATAGCGCCGGTAGAGGCATCTCACCAGCCGATAGGAAGTTACCAGCGTTGCTTTCGTATAACTCAATCTGAAACGAATAATTATACTTAGTTATGCAATAATTTACACAAAACAATTAACTCTAAATAAAGTTCTTTCTAGTAATTTTTTTTTCGTATGCTTGATTGGGGAGAAACCTGGTGAATGTGTGAAAACTAAGCCAACGGAAGCGGAAAGGGAGTTATAGTGAAGAGAGGAAGAGTGTTATGTTTTGCATATTACTGTATTAGAGGTGCGAGGACACATTCTCTCTCTCTGTTTCTCACATAGCCTGTCCATGAAGTTAAGTTAGTGTTAAGTTTTACTCCAGCCATGTCAGTTAAATTCCAAAATCCACACTCATGTCACTTTTATGATACAAGGGAGCAAAAACCAAGTCCGAAACTATTGATGTCTACCCTTAGAGGTTCGGGATAGAGATAGGGGACACGCGGGTGAAATCGCGGGGCGCTACTAGTATGTAATAAATATAACATACCGTGGCATTTATAGGTTGCGCGGAATCCGAGTTCTCCGGGGGGCAGTTGTGGAAGTAAAGGTTGTATAGTCCTTCCTCTTCGTTCGACGCCACGTACATGGCGAACTGCAAGCATAAACACTTACACTTTGTAGTAAATAGAATTAGCAAACATGGATGTCCCTAAGGTTATTAACGAACATTCCAAAACTCTACATACTTCTCTCTCTACTCATGGCAGGCGAGCAGACTTGATAGGTCATTTCTGCCCTAAGCAACATAAAAGATATAGGGCTGGTTTCACAGGTTACCATTAAAATGTCAAATAATGTAACGGTAAAATGTCAATTAGCTATTAGGAACCTAAATTCTAAAGACACACAAATCATTAATTGTAATTGCCTGACACGGAACCTTGGGAACTAAAATACGTTATTAATTTAACGTACATTTAAGTCACTGTATAAGTTTTATTTTTTATTACTTTTTAATTTGTTAGGGGAGTTCCACAGAGCGATTACACTAGCGTCTGGTGTGAAAGGTGTTATCGAGAATTATGAATGTGAATGAGCTCTTCCATTGTCTACTTCATTAATGATGATGTTTTGTTGTTGTGTTTATTAAGCACGCTAGTATCTTAGAGGAATACATCTTTCATACTGTGACCGTGATCGAGAATAGGGTCTTGCTGCCGCCACAAGTAGCCAATAAACATTTCAAATTGAAATAATCTATCTATTAATAAAATATTCTTACACTGGTATTGTAATAATCGGAGCCATTGCGTGTTTCTTTTGTAATGGGTAGAACGGCATAGGAACATTGCGGCCCAAGCCTGTCGTAGTTTTTCGTATAATCTGTTGACAATAATACATTTAGAGGTTGACGACCAGCTAGCTCAGTTGGTAACGTGGCTCAGGACTAACCGTCCTCGTGTTACGCCAGAGGTCGCGGGTTCCAATCCCGCCTAGGTCACATGTTATATATGTATTTCTATAATAAAGGATCTTAAATATATTTCCGTTGTCTAGCACAAGCCCTTACGGTACCATATATATATAACCATAGAGAAAAAATTATATACATATTTAATTGATGATTGTGTAAAATCATCCACGCACGAGTCTTTGTTTCATATTGCCATAAAGTCATCAACCATGTTGGACGAGGACTTCTGTGCAGTACTCCGATACGAGTAGCAGGAGATCAGCAGAATTGTGTTAATTGAAAAAGGTTTTAACACGGCAGACTGATTAAAACATGATTACACTCATTACCTTAATGAAAATCACTGTGGAGTTGTAAGACAAATGGTCTTCATAAATTGACTTTAGTTTTAATTGAACTTGGCGAACCTTTGACGCAATATGACTTAGGAGGTTTGTAAATTCCCACAATATTCCAAGTGCCTTCGACGAGAAAGATCCTCAGTGCACTAGACCTCACACGCAGTTTATCGCCGACGGACCTTGGAACATTGTTAGTTCTACGGATTTCCACTCGTTCAAACCCCAGCATGTACCCATGAGTTTTTATCACTTAATGCATTTTCTAAGTGCTCTTACAGTAAGGGAAGACATCTTAAGGAAACCGGATTCGGGATTCCAAATTCGACCTAATGTCAGTCTCACAATATCTAATAGACTTAAGAAAAAAGGGATCCACTCACCGTTAGCACTACGTTTCCTTCTAACCCCAAACCTGTACTGCAAGTCTCGTTTTATTCTATCAATGGGGATCATAGATCTGTTCTGGTACAGGTGGAGAGCGTTCACTTCTCCCTCGCATGTTATGTTGATCCTGAAATATTTCTCACGTCATAATCACATTTAATTTGTCTCCTCACACAGAGTAGGTGTTTTTTCTGGATTTTTCAGGTCTAAGTTAGGATAAAACATTTTTGATGTAAACCCAAATCAACAGAAAATATGTTGAATGCATATCGCGCATATTGTTTTGATTTACAGTAAATATTTTCTTTTAAATTAAAATTCGCTTTTGACTCTTTGTTTTATAATTTACTAGCTGTCCCGACAGCAGACGGACGATATCCTGTTATAATTGCAGAATTATGCTGACCTGCTATAATCAAATCAACTGAACTGATTATCATGAACGGTACAGTCATTCTGAAGTTATGGCGCTACTAATTCTGAGTGTACTACAAAAGTAATGATCCTAATCTATCTACTCTTTATTTACATTTTTTCTGACATATATGTTAACTAACATCACGCCAGCCACCAGCAAAAGAGATATATTCGCTGAGATTTAAATGGTATAGTTATTTTGTTTTGTTAAAATTTGAATCTGTTTTTATATATAAATTGTATTTTGTTAAGTTAAGTGAATTTATTTAATTTTTTAAATCAGGAATGTGAAGTGTATGTAAATGTGAAATCTGATTTTCACTGTCTGCTGCCACTCATTCATAGCAAATGAAAACTATGCAAATTGCATACATACATATAGTATTACTATTTCTGTTATTAAATAAGAAATGGCCTTATAAAAATACTTTGTTCCATAATAAAAACTTTAACATCTATACTTATTACAATACAAAGTGATCAAAGGCTGTTTGTCTGTATGCGTCTGTCAATTTACTCAGAATCTACTAAACGGAGTTCTGTGTAAAAATTTTTAACCCATGGATAGATCTTTCCGAAAAGGTCTTAGTGTATAATTTATCCACAGGCAAGAAGCAAGTATCCTTAAAAACTAAATTTAATATTTATGAATTACCATACAAAACCTAACATCTAAGCAACAATAATTACTATTATTTCACACATATGTTACGCAAAACATTACGGAAAATAGTAAACTCGTTTAAAACTAAGTTATGCTTTAACAATAAACATTTTTTTCATTGTAAATTAAAATTCGCCAAGCTCTACAATGCGGGAAAATTTATTGCTCTCTGCCTGCTTTGCGTGTAATAATGTAACATAGAAACACATTACAACATGTTGATGTCAAAGCTAATAAAACACAGAAATTCATTAACTTCTTTTCGTGAATAATTTTCCTAATTCCAAAAAGATGTGATTAGGATTGAGGTGTGTATATCAAGTAATGAAAACATGTGAATCTTACCTGAGATTAACAAAGTCCAGTTTCAAGAAAACAATAGCAGGGTGATGTGGTGACAACAGGGTACTGGTCTTTTCAACTCCTTTTAAAATACATGTGTTTGAGTGGATATCCAAATATGGGCTGATTGCATCATTTAATGTTCTATCCAACGTAAATCCATACTAAAAACATGAAATATAAAACTATCAAAAATATAACGTATAAAATTTTTGTTAGACCATCTATCTGTCCATCTTAGAGACATATTTTCAAATATGCAATAAAAAATTAAGTTACATGTCGAATCATTACAATAAACTACTTTTCAAGACATCAGTACATGTCTAATATCAATCTGAAATCTCTTTCAATTTCACTTCTTGTACGCAATCAAAAGATACATGTGTTTATGTTATTGAGCCACATACATTGATTATCACAAGGCAAACAATCTATATACGGTACTCTCTGGTTTATGAGTCAATTATTATTGCTAGAATTAGATAATTTTGTGGTTACTGCCTACCACCAGTGATTAGACTGTGTGTAGTCTAAAAATAAAACTACAGGTAAATGTTACAAACCTCTCCTGTTACAGGACCTGATGGTAGATTAAAATTAACTAGATGTACTTCTAGAACTCCTCCTTGATAGAAACCAAAGGTTGTGAGATCAATATAATGACGTACATCATCCTGGAATATAAATTAGACATTAATGAACACATTCATGCTGTTTAATCCATTCTACACATACTGTGCAGAATAATATATAATTTTGTTATTCGGATGATTTCATTTTTATTTTTACATGACTTTACATCAATCCTACAGTTGAAGTTGTAATATTCCACTAGGCCAACACCACTTAGGATAATAAGTGCCACACACTAATTATTGGAGGATCAACTCATCATGGCTGTACCAGATAGTGGTTTAAATTAGGTATAGTTGTATTATGATATTGATAGTTCATGTTGTGAAACCTTCAGCACATTACAAAGACATGGGGTTGTTTATTGATTTTTTTTTGGAAATTCAGATTTGTCTACAATCATTTTCACATTCATCTGTATTGGGTAATAAGAGTGTCCCTATATGTATATACATGGCACTGTACTTCCCAAGCCTAGGTTTGATTGGCTGACAGCCTGGCTCGGGGTTGTCTTTCTAGATGACTTTCATACTCCCAGGTTTCGATGGAAGAGTAAAATAAATGCTGTTGGCCTAACCTCCGGTATTTTTTATACATGCAAGGTGAGGGCCGTTTTGAACAATTGCAATAATGCAATGAACTTGAGCACAACTTTATTAGAAAAAAAAAACATTATTGCTGTATCAGTGTATAATATTTCACAGCTGCCAGTAGTAACATTTAGACTGCGACATAATGTCAACTAGTAATAATTATATACTGTTTTTGTATATCTAATACAAACTTTTTTAAAATACATCACAAGGCTACTATTACCAAATTTAAAGAAATTGGAAAGTAAAATTCAATCAGTTTGATGACATTGTCTATTAGTTTAATATTTCAGAAGAAATTGTTTACAAATTCCTCTGTGTTGTTGTTTGCAACAACACTGTTATTTTTAGAAGTTCTATTCGGGCAGATTTGAAATAAAATGATGGGACAGCTATAAATTCTCTATAAGTTTCCATAGGTTGCACCTGTACTTCTTTAAAAAATAACAGCCATTCTTTTGCATACTTAGTATTTAGTACAGTCTATTGTTACAATTAATGGCTCGAATATTCTACAAATACAATACTAATACAAAAGCCTTTACTTCTGATTTACATCTTTTAGATAATCCAATGACATTCTACACATTGGTCTAGTTCTTCCCTATCCCTATTGATAGCTATTGATAGCTGTCTACTTTCCCCTTACCCTACCCTATTCATAGCTATCTATCAACAACTAACCCTATAGATAGAAGAATTAGAGGAGCCCTATAGCTCCTATAATTTTTCTCTAATCTGGCTGTCTTTAGCCATAGTGAGCCAGCAACATCTTGGATATTGTCAGCCCATATTTTAAGTTGTCTTCCTCTTTTCCTTTTGGTTTGCTGCCCTAACATATGTGCAATTTAAATAGCTCATATATCCTGACTTTTAAGTAGTCCAGATAGCTACATTATTAAAAAATATTACAGTAACTAATTGCTTTTTATTGAAATGATGTACTTGTTTGCAGCTTTGTCACTTTGAGGGATGGGTGAAGCAGGGCAACCCTTCAGACTAATCATCAACTGTGTGGATCTTGATGGGAGTCTGTAGTCACCAAGTGACATATGTTCATTTGAGGGATGTAGATGCATTTAGGTCAAGGATACAAAGAGAAGAAATTGCCTTGCAATGGTTATTTAATTTTTAATTAATAATTTACATGAACATAGGTACATATGTACGTATATAGGATGTCTTGTTCTAAACATGGTCTGCACATGATATTATTTTAAGGTAAAAGCAAGTAAATAAATAGTATCTGAATAGTCACCGGGACTATTTTTTCCTGTAGTTTATACAAAGAACATATCAATGTAACGACATCTATATGTTCCTATTTTGGCATATATGACAGGCAATTACACTTTGATTTTAAAATGTACATTCAAAACCTCCCCAATATAAAATGTGGCATTTTTTTTCATTTAGGTGTGTCTCCATTTATTTTCTAATACAAATGTCGGTATCCCATTTTTTTAAACATTTTGATCACACAAAATCGTTTTAATTTTATTCCTAGATAAAGCAGGCAGTATTGAAAATACTATATAAAAATAATAGCTAACATAAAAGAATATCAAGTTTATAAAAAGGAAATAAAGTTGAGGTTCTTTTGATATTTGGGCATAGCAACCACGCTAATAAATTAAATCATCGAACAATTACTTAATTGTAGATAGTGTTACTTATGTATCCATATAATTATATAGGTCGTAAAACAGAAGATAAGAATGAAATTTGTTGTATCAGTTGGTAATGTATTCGACTTTTCGTTGTTAATTTCAATGATAAAATTAATTGCATAATAAAAATAAAACAGATATGTAATATAAAAATATTTTCATTAATAAAATTAAATTAAGTCAAACAAGTTTTGAATCTAATAAAAATATAAAGGGACCTACCCAAAGTTTGAGTTTGTGAATTCTGCAGGAGACGGACGTTACAATCAGTAGCACGAATAACAATTTTTCTTTTATAGCAATCATATTTCATGACTATAACTTCGAATTCGAATTTATGACTATGATGATTTT
Source organism: Eumaeus atala (assembly GCA_017140195.1). Taxonomy (NCBI): domain Eukaryota; kingdom Metazoa; phylum Arthropoda; class Insecta; order Lepidoptera; family Lycaenidae; genus Eumaeus; species Eumaeus atala. The sequence continues at coordinate 272,229 of JAFELO010001206.1, read as the reverse complement.
AACAGCATAGTAAAATGTATTTCGTCAAAAAATTGTAGAATGCCAGAGGCCTGCATTTAAATGACAGCAACAGATCTCACTATAGAATTAATATGGAAATGAAATATTTACAATGCACAGAGTATAATCAGTACAGACTAAAGAGAATGTTACTGCGTTTAAATATCTTTGGTTCAAACAGTGAACAAAAGAAAAGACACGTTTGTATATTATGACAAGTACCTACTACCATAGGTAGTATTGGATATCATATATGCATATCATGTTTATATATTAAATTTACACGAATTGACATGACGTGAGCAGGGCTCCAGGCAAACTGCATGAGCACGATCACTTAAAACAGTTTCCGAGCACACGCAAAAATAACGAAAAGAAAAAGCATCAAGGTCCTCAACAAGGTCTTCAACATTAGGGTAGCCCGTCCAGTGACCACGGCTGTACCCCACTAATCAACGCCAATCGAAGGTGGCCCATTGAAGGAGGAGGATCAGCTTAGTAATTATGTGGTCGTAAACAAAGGTTCTGATTGCTTGTTCGACCCACTACTCTATTTAAAAAAATAGGTCTTAATTAACCACTGAAAACAGCAGAACACGCACCGGGAGTCCATTCTCCCTGCCAGCCGAAAGCCGCTTGAGTTAGCCTGCCGTATGAGCTAGCCAACAGCCGCAGCTCGTACCGACCATGTGGGGAGTACCTTCACCACAGCCCTCGCATGCAGGAGTCCAATTTACCAGTCACCTGAGCTTGCTTACAAAAACTAAAGAATAAAGTTCAAAGACTCAAGTGGCTGGCGTTCCTTATTTACATAGGCGTCCTGGCTGCGTCTTTTCATTCGACCGGAGGTGTCGGAGTGCATTCTGACACTGCATCTCTGGGAGCACGTCTAGATTGGGGCTGGAACCTTCCATTGCGACAGCGCGAACCAAGCTACAAACGAGGGGAGTCGCAGCATCGATGTCCAATAACAAGTTCAGTGCCGAATACCGAGTTGTTTCGCGATATTCAAAATCAACGACAGTTTCCATAGAATTGTGGACCTGCGGTGACTATAAACTGCATGTGATTACACTCAATACGCACCATGTTAAGTCTTTACGGGTGTGACTGACGTGGATCCGGCGAAGGCAGCTATTTCCTAATGTCGTGCAGCAACACCCAGTGGAGTCTTCGCGTGGATCGCCAGATGTGTGAGTGAGTAAGTCTATTTAATCCTCCTCCATGTCGAAGCCTGCAGTTCGCGACCTTGAGCCCTGCTCGAGGTGGCGTCTACTTCATCCATCGTCTCCAATAGGTCGTCGAGAAGTGACCCGCGCTCAGCGGGTAACACCCCAACCACCCGACCTAGCCGCAATCCGCTCGCCGCTGCAAAGTTTCGAGCTCCTCTCCTACTCAGGTAACCCACCCACCCAGTTCGACTCGGCTGTAGGCATGCTGCACTTGCCGCGTCCCGGGGCGTTGCTGGCATACGATGCCATGGACATCAACGTCCAATCGTCCGTATGCTCACCGGCACCACCCGGAGCCGAAGCCGCGAGTGTACCGCCGCGCAGCGACGTCGGTTGGGCACGGTTAGTTGCCCATAACAGGGAGTACCTGCAGGCGCCGGAGTTCCTGAGGACAATGGATAACTACCAACAGACATTAGGAATCATCGACGCAGAAAGCGACTATACCCCGGACACCGCAAAGAAACTAAAGGCGCCAAAGACGCGAACTCGCACGAGTTCGTCGGAGGAATCAGCTTCTGCTGCACATTCGCCTCCAATTAAGAGGAATACCACTACTTAAGCGAGTGCGCGGCATCTGCATCTCCATCTCACACTGCCGCTCACTCTGCCGCGCACGCAGCCGCACTCCCTCGGCCAACGCCACCGTCAGTGAACGCCGCCGGTAAAGATGTTACTCTACCCTCAATCTTGGGATCTACCATCCCTCATCGTCGAGCGCTTGCCGAATTAGACGCAACACTTCAAGGCGTTCCGAGACAAGCTCGGCAGGAATAGCAGCGGTCATCCATACGGGTAAGGAGTCCGCTTTTCTCCGAAGGATGAGGTAGAGTACAGACTCATTCACAGATACCTGTCGGACCTGGAGCGATCTGACGGCATTGCTTGGTTCTTTTACTCCATCCCCGCCGATAAGAATGTCAAGGTGGCCATCACCGTCCTGCCTGCCAACACTCCGACGGAGGCAATCACATCATATTCGTATTGATAACGCGAATGACGGTTTCAATTTATTTTAATAGGTTGGGTTGCTTTATTTTCCAAGTAATGTAGGTTACCTAAAAACTGATCTCCTAGAGCAAGTAGTAGCTAGTAATTTATACCCGTTTAAATCTTTTTTACCATCAGCCCATCTTCTTGTCCTATCATCAGACGACTCAATACCATAACAATCTTGTATTATTGTGTGACGTCTTACGAAACGGACCTCATCTCGAAAGAGAGATATACGTGGTGACACTTCTCATTGGCCTCGTCCCTAGAAAGCCTCCTAAAAATGTATTCATATATTCACAAAGTACTACAAAAGAATACGCAATTTATAATAAATAAATGTGGAATGTGTAGACGATATTATTTTTCTTTTGACTTAATTCGATAAGCTAAAAGTGAAATATGCAGAGCCACACGTTTAAAAAATAAGAAATAATCAATAAACTGTTGTGTTGCATATTGTCTATAGCTTTATCATAATTCAGGGACAATCTGCTTGTTGGACTCTTGTTTCTACGAACATTTGTGATTCTTCGTCCGGCGCCATAATCAGCCGTTGTCTGTATAGTTGAATGTGGATAAACATTTCATAAATTCTGAATAACTAACTTATCTCTATTTTTTCAGTTTAAAGTTTAATAGAAATTAAATTTATTTTTCATTCTGAAGCAGAGGTACATCGGATTCACAGCTTATAATCATGATTAAGTTAACATTACAGTGTTTATTTTCACCTCGTCTCTACAAAATTTATGGAATAAGTGAAGTAAGTATTGTTTAATAAATATTAGTAATTTTTTATTTATTTTATATTACATTGTTGGGCAAATTAAATATCTTTAATATAATTTATAAACATTACAACAAATTTGTAAATATTTTTGTTTTAGCCCTACACTCCAGTAAGCATGGAGAAATTTGCTAATCAAGCCATCTCTACGGTAAGTTACCTAATATTTCATGTTATAACTTCGTCATCTCTTACGCTGTTAATTATAAAGCCGTGATAGTAAGTAGGCAGTAGACGCCAGCTGGCTCATCATGATGATAATAAAGGTAACCGCTAGTAAATACTCTTACTAACTACAGCTTTTCCAATGTTTATGATCGACATGGCTCTAGCTACAACATTTCCTTAAATGTTTAGCTGTAGTAATTGTAAAATATGCTCTAATAATGTCAAGCTAATTAACTCTACTCACACTATCACTTTGGCATGATATTATCATTGGTCCGGTGGTTGTGTTTCATAAGAATTCCTTATTCCTATATTTGTGTTTATCTATGTAGCCCTGCGGGATAACCTGCATAATATTTTTTGCTTTAGTGTACGACCGTACACTCTTGAGGGAGTGGTTGTGGTCATGGATTGTCTGATTTTACATTGTTGTTAGCAGCCTTTTTTATTTGTCTCCAATTTTTCCAGTGTAAAGCATTGTGTGTATATTTGGTGAGGGAACATTTGGATTTGAAAAAAACGTGTCATAGTAAAATCACAGACAAACATAATTCAGATACAAAGTAATAAGTATAGTTGTGTATTTGTGCGAGTATCAGTGGCAGAACAACATGGTGGAAAGTTGTTAAAATGCTACATGGCCCAGTTGAGAACAATGCACCACTGTTGGAACTTAACATTAACTGTTTAAGCTTCTCTATTGGGAGACAAACGGCCTCAATCCTAGAAATTTGCCAAAGGTCTAGAACAATATAGTTAGTCTTCAGGCATGTACAATGATGCATAATTACTACAGGACAAAACTTACATATTTCAAACTCGCAGGATCTTGTGAGCATAAAAATAGGGTAAATGTATTTTGTACTAAGTTTAGATGGTACCCTTGTTACCGCCTAGAACTAAGTTGAAAATTTTGTCTTTGAATAGCAGGGAATTCAGACTTAATTTTCTACCTTTTAAATTTATGCTATATTGCTGTAGACCTAGGGAAGAAAGGAAAGAAAAATGTAATTTAGTGTGACTGCTAGTGTGGGACTCCAGATACAAAAAAATACTAATTTGTTTTTTTGTCAATCTCAGTGTAAATATTACTCTCTGTGTTTTGTATACATAATCCAAATACTAAATATTCAACAGAATGCTAATTTAACATTTATGATAATGTGAACAATGTAAAACAATTACAGTATATCAAATGTATTTGAAAAAATAAAGAAAAACCAATTGTTAGGTAAAAATGTCGGCCAATTGTGTGTAGAGTGGTTTTGCACCATTATCTAAAGATAAAAAAAAGCAAAAGACATTTGATAAATGGGAGCCCCCTTAATTATAATATTCCGTTTTTTAGTATAGTTAACAGGGACTAAAATAATCAAGTAGTGTCAGATATGTTTTTAGGTTTCTCGTGAACCAATTATTATTGTTTTTATCATTTAAACCATTTGGGTATATTGTAATCCACACATTGTAACAGTTACACTGCAAGTCAATTGATAATAATCATAAGTTTACTAAGACAGGACACAATCCCGTGGCGTCCCCTATTAAGACTTATTACTAGCTAATGCGGTTTCTCGCATACAATCTATCCTTATAGAAAAATTCAACGTTTCGGAATAAAAAGTTATTTTTACGTTAATCAAGATTGTAATGAAAGATAGATTATTGAAATTTGAGATGGAAAAAAGGCAATACTTTTGTCAAATTTGATTAGTATCTAGTATTTGCGTGTTGGTGCAAGAAATATTAATATTTTTAATTTTAATAGGATTTTTTGTAGAAGGTTTGCAGCCGAATTGGGCCAGTACGGCTGGGGAGGTAGCTCTTGCTCACATCATGCTGTCGCGTTTAGTCGGTGGCCCCTTGGAGGGAGGACAGGAGAAAAGAGGGAAAACCTTCTGCATAACATTTCTCCTCTTATATACAGTCAGCATCAAAAGTCGAGTAATAGAGTCAGACATAAGTTGTTGCCCTATCCCTTTTATATTAGTACTTGGCTCTATATAGTACGAAATATTTAATATTAATAGTTAAATGTTTCGTACTATCTCTTCTAATATAATAAAGCTTAGGTTGTCATTTTTCTTTGTTATTGAAACTGTAGTTCCAGATCAACTTCTGGACCAAAAATCTTTCTGTGTATGAACTGTTATACATCTACATTCATGAAGAAGGCTATATGCAACATGTGAGCGGACATCCGCGAATATAATTATGTCAACTCTTGTAATGTCACATACATGTTGATGGTACGGAACCCTCAGTATACGACTCTCACTCTGCACTTGGTCCTTATCTTAGGTCCTTACATTTGATATTCACGTTCTGTACGGGAGGAACAAAAAATCGAATATTTTTTATATATTATATATTTAATTAACCAAAGAATAAACTATTGTTTTCTATGCACTTTTGCCATCTCGTAGGTAGTTCATTGATCCCTTTAATAAAAAAATCGAATCGGACGGGAATCAATAAAATAATTTCAAAAAAAGATAATCTGTTGGAGTAAGATCCGGGGAGTACAGGATGTCGAAGACTTCCCAATTGAAGCTCTTCTAATTTGGTAGCCGTCTGTTGCGCAGTGTGAGGTCTAGCGTTGTCGTGAAGCAGCAGTGGCGTGGAGCGCTGTCCAGCCTAGATTGTTTAACCGCTAGCTTTTCCATTATGTTTTGCAATTGCTGACAATACACATCAGCCGTAATAGTCTGGCCAGATTTGAGAAAACTGTAATGAACAATACCGTCAATAGTCCACCAGACGCTTACAAGAAACTTTTTTGGTGTTAATTTTCGCTTGGGGCAGGATTTCGCTGGCTGGCCAGGATTAACCATTGCTCTGAGCGCATCGATTATCGTAAAGAATCTATTTTTCATCACAGGTAATGATTCGTTTTAAAATACCTTCATTATTGCGCCGGTATAGTTATGTAAAGCAGCAATCGACGCACGTTTGCCGGTTTGTTTCAGTCAATTCGTGAGGTATCCAATTTGCTTCAAGTGAATTAAAACAGTTTTATCACTGATATCGCAGCCTGCAGCTAACTCGGACGTGGTTTGCGATGGATACCCTTCCAGAATAGTCTTCAACTTTTGTTAAATAGCTGTACAAATTTAACTTTGGAATTCCTTACCAAGGAGGAGAAATTCGTGATTAAAGTGGCCAATACGAAAAACGCCAACTTGATATGCAAGGACCTAACAAATAAATCTCAAACTTAATGCATTAGTCATAACATAAAATTCGAGTTATATAGGAGTTTTTATTTAGCTTAACAACTGTAAATCCATACAATCTATCTTTTAATTGAGCGGGCTCTACTATAACCTCTTGAGTATATGTTACTGTGAAACACATTAACCATTAAAGAGTTAGACTGACAATAATGAATAAATCATTATCTATACCAAGGTTTCCACAGTACATCAATCTCCCTAATTTTTCGAAACAGCTATTTAGCTAGACATTCGATTTTTTATGGAACTACTGTACTCAAATTGTGTTTTTTGAAAGCTAAATGCTAAGAATTGCATCTTAGCAGCAGTGGTAAAAGATGTAGGCGATAATTATATATCAATAAAAATAAATAAAATAATATTGATTCACAAAATCCAGCGAAGGAAGAGTCGGACTCGCCCAAGAAGGGCATCCGTAGCAGCATCAACAAACCATATCTTTTAAACCACCGAATGAATTTTGTTTGTTTAAAACAATTTTAGTTAAAAGTTTTTATTGAATTCTAGAACACCGTTTTTTTTACAATTTCTCTACATTGTACAAAAATTCTAAAGTTTTCTAAGATATAAAGTTATATAAAATTTCTAAACTTCAGTCGTGAATATCTCACAAAGTATAAATAAAAATCTCGATAGTATTTAGGTAAGCCTATTTAATGACACCTCGCACATTTGTTATCTAAAAAAAAATGTCCCTCAATATGCTACTAGA
>JAFELO010001206.1:248759-264960 GCA_017140195.1 Eumaeus atala | reverse complement strand
CATCTTAAGACATCAATATGTATCTGAAATATCAGGGAATATTGTAACTAAATATAGACTGTACGCCCACACGTATTAATAGGTTCCAGGCTCCGCGCGCGAGTCAAGTTATTGATTCGACAATGTGTAACACCTATGAATTTTATTCGTAAATAACACGAGATTGTAGTCGAAACGAAATATGTGCGTACATATTTCGTTTCGACTACAATCTCGTGTTTTATTCTCCGATAGAGAACTCTACCGCTTTCAAGAACTGAACTAGCTTTTTTAATGCTTTTATAGGTAAGTATGCCGTGACGATGGGCCGTGTTATCTGCCCCGACTTTACTCACATTTAAAAAACGTTTATAGAAATCTGACCTCTTCTCTTCCGTATGACTCTTTACAACCTTTTGAATGAAGATCGCTGATCTTAACAGTACATGAGCCAGATATCATGTCATGTCAATAATTTTCTCTCAAGCGATAACACGTGCATATTATGAGACATTTTCAAGTGCGAGCAAATCATTTTTTTTTCACGTTTATGTGACCTCCTGGCGTAGAATCCGCCACGGTACGGCCAGTGGCACGAATTGCGTTAGCAAATTTTCATTTGGGAAGAGATTGTCCAAAACAATTGTTTTTTGCGTGATTGGGAAGCTGCCCACCGACGCCCCAGGGATCGTCAGCTGATGTTTCCAAAACCACCTTGAAATATTTCACGTGTTACCGCTTGAGAGAAAATTGATTCAGAAAACTGATTGCTAGCAACCGTACACCGGAATGTCCGGTGTGCGTGATATAACTGTAATAACATTTCCAGATTGTTTTATCTCATATTTTCCTTATTGCAAATCATACGTAATAGCGTGGTTGAGTTATTACGTTGGATGATCTAACGGATTTTTTCTCAAGGACTGTATATTACTTTATTGAACCGAAACATCTCTTCTCTGTCACGAAAAAGGGGATGGAGAGGGTAGATGATACATCGACGTAGACGTCCACGATACATCGCTGACAAGTTCCTTAGCCTTGAAAGTTTTTGTAGTACCATTTACGTGTCCGTTGAAGTTTCACTTCTATTGTGTCCCAGCACATGTATCACAGTATAGAAGATACGGCCTAACTGAAACATTTCATCTGTTATTTGATAATTAGTAAGATAGTAAGTTGGACATTTTGTGTAAGAATTAAACGCCTCACACCTAGCTAAATTCTGGGGGTAATAGTGTGAAGTCTAGGCCGAAGAAATGTAAGGGCGAAAGCTATAATGTCGCCAACAAAGTTGAGCCAAAAGCGTGAAGTTATAAGAAAATACGCAATAAATACCAGGACCCACTACAGGACCTAGATCAATATTTCTAATCAGTAATAAGTGGCTATTGGTGGATTGAAAGCGAAAGTACTTCTTACATCCAACACATATAAATTGACTGATAAATCTCGCGTGGTTTGTGAAAGTTCTTCCACTTGGGGCAATGCGATCCAATATATTGATACTATTATCAATATAGTCTAGCTAACCTCTGGGTTATAAGAATGTCATTCCGCCTTAAATTTGTATAAATAACTTTAATAATTTCCTTCGTTTCAGGCTCAAACTTTATTGAACATAAGTCTCTACTGTTCCCCGTTTATTTGTATGTATATCACCAAAAGGGGATTCTTTTCCTACGACGAATCGGTATTCTTTATGAAAGCTGTGGGTAGTCTGGGTTGTTTGCTGGGTTTGTCGTATATAATACGAGGATTCGGTAGAGCTTGCAATCCCCAGTATGTCGAGTTCATCAACGATTACACCAGTCCGACTACCGACCACAGGTCCTATTTGCAAGACATACGGAAATATGATTTTGATTTCGACGCTTGGCCTGCTACTTTTTCTATGCCTCAGATAGCAAGGTAAGTTCACATGATACAACTTTTAGATTTTACATGCGTACCTATGTCTCGTTTTGCGCGGTTTGTGAGTATCGGTGACCCATTGGAGGGGAGGTGAGAAGAGAGCAACACGTCTACATAATCAAAGTAAAAATTCTTGATATGTATTGTAATTATACACTATTTGTTACGAAACAAACAATATTCATATGTATGTCGTTCCAGTTCACCGTGGATCGAGAATAAGCCCTTTGCTAAATGTGCTCACCCAGACCTGCCGTTTGCTAAACGCGTGACAATACAACTGCTGGCCTATGTCGCGACTCACACCTTTGCTCTCCGGCTCATCTACCCGGGCACACTTGGGATCGTTCACAACATGCTATGTAAGTTAATTCGTTGCGTTTTACTAATACATATATGTTATATATTACTGAACTAATAATTGATTATGGCAATACAAGTACGAGACTTACTGCTATATACGACATACTCGTATTGCTCGTTATTATAAAACGTGGACCAAGACAGACACCGTGATCAGATATTATTATGCATGATGACAGAATTTGTAATCCCATTTTACGTACACGTCTTAAACCTGGACTTCGCAAAATAATATTATTTCGACAAAAAATCGTTTGTGATGCAAAATAGATATTGCGCTTTCTTAATTAATTTATAATGAAGCGCTAAAATGCTCGTAGGTGTCATGGCGTGCTCTTTAACATCATAACAAATATCGTTACCAATTTTTAGTTGGGTGGTCGCAGTATTTTACATTTATATTTGATTTGAACATATTCTTATTCACAGAGCTTATATTTAAATCGTGTGATTTTTCGAAATAGATTCAACATTCTTATCATATTTATTGTTTCATTATTTTAGTCTGTCGTCTTACATAGCAATATAAAGCTGCAAGAATGGAGACGTGTGACACTCTGATCTCTCTGGCTACCCATTAGGGAGCTGGCGTGAAGGTGTGTTGTTGTAATTTGTGGAATACGCATTCATATCCATAGATCAATTAATTTTTGTGTATTTATTAGATAATTAGTTCGAATTACATTGTCAATGTATGCCAAATATACAGGGCCGCATCTATTTGAGGGAAGGACACAACTGGTGGAAATACATGGCGGTAAACGGGCCAAAATAGTAACGTCCGATGGAAATTCTATTGACACCATGTTTGTTGATCATCGATTCAATAAGACTCCTCAAAGTAGGATTCTTGTGATATGTACCGAAGGCAACTCTGGCTACTATGAAATTGGCATTATGTCTGTTCCGGTCAAAAGTGGCTATTCCGCTTTGGGTTGGAACCATCCAGGTTTTGGCGGCAGCACGGTTAGTATCCTGTAATATAATTAATAATAATCTGTCACTTTTCTTTTTTTTTCATTTTTTTTTCTTTTTAGAGAATAACGGGGCTAACGAGAAATCGGAGCCTTTTTAAGACTAACCGGCGTCCATGAACAACCACACAATTATTATGACGATGCGTTGCCCCCAATGGGCCACCGGCTATTCACAAACCGCACGAAACGCGACACTGAAGATGTCCATTTACTGCGGCATTATGTAAGCGAGAGGTACCTCCCCGGTCGTGCCGGCCAGGACGAAGTAGCATCATGCACTATGCAATGCACTCCTATGCGGCATGACACTACCTCTTTCTAAATTTTATACATGTAATTGTTTTTTATTAGAAAATTAAAGTAATAGGTGTCTGGTTTTATAACTCGTGGAGTTAGCTGTAAAAATGATAGCTTTGTATGAAATAATGTTAACACAACAAATTCTGAACAAATCCTTTGGGACTTAAGTTAATAGCTCTATTCCAGTAATTATGTTAGTTTGCTCTTAATGAAATTAAAAATATTGTATATCAATTAACCCAACAGGGTACTCCGTTCCCTCGACAAGAAGAACGTGCGATTGACGCGGTCATACAGTACGCTATTTACGAACTCGGATTTAGAGTGGAAGATATTGTCATGTTCGGTTGGAGTATTGGAGGGTATTGTTCCACTTGGGCTGCTGTCAACTATCCCAGCATTAGAGGACTGGTAAGAGTGAATTGCTTTTTGATATGATGAGGTAATACCGCCGCCCATAGACATCAGCTGAACTCGAAGTTCTGCAGACGCATTGCCGATCTCTGAGGTAGGATTAGGCTCTTCTTACCTTATTTAAACATCTTATAAGGTAGCTCCTTAGATCCTGAAAAACATCTATCAAAGCACAGTCGAAACTACAGGATCCAGTTGAAATTTGTGCAGTCAAAGGATGCAGGATTTTTGAAAGGAGGTGTTGAAAGTATGTATGAATTACGTAATTGATGCCGTGCATCTAGTTTTTTTTTATAGCATAAGGTTGGCAAACGAACAATCGGAGCCTTTTGATGACTACCGACGTCCACGGACATTCGTATGATTGTTACGCAGATGCGTTGTCCTCCTATTATCCCCTCCCCCCAAAGTGCCACCGGCTACTCACTAGTTCCGTATGATAAACGCTCTCTTTTGTTAAGTTAGTATAGTTGTCATATCATATCAGCGTTAAATTGAATGATATATAGCTCACGTCTAAATTATAAGCGCCATAAAGCGTTACGCTGGCGTCTCATGTGATCACATGATTTTAATCCTCATTTTTATACCGCTTAAATGGCTCCTTAAAGAATGAACTAAACTAATTGATTATATAAATAGTCGATATCATATTTATGACAAATTCTATACCTTTGTGATAGAAAGTTCTTCTGCAACTAGATAATGGATGCCTCTTTCGATGACCTGATGCCGCTGGCCAAGAACCAAATGCCGAGGTCGTGGGGAACGTTGGTGGAGGAGGTTGTGCGATCCTTTGTGGACCTGAACATTGCCAAGCTGCTGGAGAAGTATCGGGGACCCGTGCACCTGGTGCGCAGAACTGAGGATGAAATCATCTCATTGATGTAAAGTTGTTTTTTTATTTCATATTCTAGGAAATCCAACGAGCAGTCGGAGCTTTATGATAAATATCGACGCCCACAAACGTTGCCCTCCTTTAATCCCCAGTAGGGCACCGGATATTCACTATTTCTTTGTTGCTTGCAAAACTTGCAATACAATCTTATAATAACTGTGAACGCCGTTATATGTCCGAGTGATTGTGGGACGATAGCTGCATAATCTCCAAATAGCTCCAGGCTCAAAACACATGTGAAATAAAGACATTTCATGATTCATTCTTTAAAATGACAATTTGTCCTCGAGGATACCCAATTCTAATGCATAATTAATTATCTATATACTATTGACATCAAAATAATTATTGTTGTTATTAGGTTTGGAGGCGACGGACTTGTTCTTTTTATTTTTTTCGTCGGATCTTTTAATTTCAGTAAAACGTTGTAAGTAGCTCTCGCTTACACATGAACGGCGTGTGTCGATAACTAGATTGTGATGTCTTGTACGTACAGCCCGAGTGGGCCGTTGTGCGCCATGAGGTAGAGTCAATCAAGTGTAGTGGGGTTGTTCGACTCGACTGATCGTTGAAAGGGTAAATAAGTGTGACGAGAGTAAATAAAAAACCCCTCATGTTTTTTGAACATTTTTATATCAAATGTTTAACTTCTTAGACCGGCACAACTGGCTTCGAATAGATGCAATAACTTGCTACTCAAAATTATCGAAACGAGGCACCCGGAAATGACGGAGGAGACCGGAAACGAGGCGTTGTACGAGTTGTTCCTGAGATACGTGATCCTGTCGGAACAACAACGCATCGTAATGTTGCTGGGTGTACTCGAGGAGGAAGACAGGAATGTCATGAAAATGGTAATCTATTTATGTTTGTTGTAGCTATATTAGAATACATTTGGCATCATCATCATCTACGACGTTAATTTTAGGAGATTATTTATTTTTAGGACTTAGCAGGTAATGGTTTCATAAGAATATAACTACAATTAAACGTAAATATTATAAAACGTATTATTGCATAAGTACACAGTATACTTATGCAATTTTGTGTCATTATTTTCAGAAAGTGTGTACACCGCATGATACCGATACAAACTCGAGCGCTCAAAGGTGAAACACTGCCCGGTCTAGGTAACCGTAGAGCAAGAATATAAAAGCAAATTAGGTTATATTTTAGGTACATATTTTTATATAATCTGAAACAGAATCACAATAACTCCATCAGCTTAGACCTTTCGGAAGTTACTGTACCTTCATAAAATATAGTAAAAAACTTCAAAAAAATCAATGCGAAGAAAAATTGATTTTAATGGACACATGTGAGCGCTTATGTAATTAGGTAATCAGGACTAGGGTTGAACCGATAGTAGAGTATTGACGTTCAAAAACAGATTTATAAAATCCTATCTGTAATAAATTATTTTGCTTTTTTATTATGGTTTTCAATGCAAACACTATTAAATCGAATTAAACTAATTTTTCGCGGTAGCATTGCAGATGCTGATTTGGGCCGGCATAACTATAGGGAGATACCTCTCGCTCACATGACACCGCCATAAAGTGATAGTTATTGGTGGCCCATTAAGGGCGAGGGCATCTCATCTGCACGACCACAATGATGCGGTTGTCTATGCGACGGTAGTCGGTAACCTGATGTAATAATAATTAATGGATAACAAATCTTTTGGACTGGAAGAATTCCATCTTCGTTGTTTATTCATAAGAAAATCTCCGGTGAATCGTCAGGTGCTCTGAATAGTTGCACACAACCTTCTTTAATATTTAACAAGATTGGTAACCTTTATTCAAACTATGGTTCTGTGATTTAGTATTTTAGCAGCTTTGTAAGAGATTGGTAGCGACAGAACGGGAGTCTCTTTCCTTTGTCCGTTCTTTCTCTTGATATATTTCACAAATTGGACTCACACGACCAGGGTACTTCACCGCTCGCGTATTAATAAGTAGTATCACCAGAAAGTGACGGATATGCTGTCGCCTTTCATGCAGATTGTGCCTTTCTGTAATCGTATTGGAGGGGAGTAGGAAATGAGGGCGCCACAATTACACAACAATTGTACGAATGGCTAAGAGAGTCGGTAGTCTCTAGGCCCCGAAGCTCGTCTGCCTCCTCATACAATAATGCCTCGTAGAAACGGATAGAATTTTAGGAAACAAATCATGTTTTTAAATGTATAACTTTTCCTTTGTTAGTCCATCAGTAATTTGTTTTTGGCTAAATATCCTGGGCGCAAATCTTTAGATACAACCTCTTGGAACCATCGGCACAATAATTTGAAATATTCATTCATAATTATTGATAAGATAGTGCCAAAAGCTGCATCGCATCCTCGGTCCGGCACAACCGTGATGGTACGTCTAATTCACTCTTTATCGGCGTAAACTTTCTAAGTTCTCGGGGTCCATGCGGATAATTGTGGGCGTTAGTCACCAAGGGCTTTCCGTGAGTTCATTTGACGTTGAAGAAATGGTGTGCGTATTCCTGAGAAGAAAATTATTCAAAACTAATTAAATTGCGTCTTACTTTGTTTTCTTTTGGTTCTGTTCCAAATGATTGTAACGTCTCGGGCGCCTGGCCTGAATTAGAATTATTAAAACTTGGTTGTATTTATATTCATATATGATGAGCGAGGAGCGGCTGGATGCAAGTGGGCACTGAACGTAACCTTTGGGGCGCTCTATGGGGAGGCCTATCTACTGCTAGGGGCCTATCTCCGACTGATGATGATGAATATGAGTGGAGTTTATTAAGTCACGTTTACTACGCCTATTAGGTCCATCTTTAATCGTCTTATATTAAATTAACTTCTAATAAATTCTTTCTTTTTTTACGTCAATTTCTTTAATACATAAAGAATAAAGGCAGCTGGCGGTGGCAGTCATTGTGCACTGTCGACAAGCGACGCGTGACGATGACGCGAGTTCAATGGTTCGTTCACCCAATACGCAGTAATAGCGCGACGCGCCGCGTAGGTGCGTCATTGTTGTAACGAAAATCGAGTTACACGTATCTTCACGAGAACAATGCGCGATGCGCTATGCGTTACAATTGAATATAACAACTACAAGCTAAATTTTAGCGCCCACCTGAGCTTTCATTCCAAAATATATCCGTTACATTACAAAGACATTAGATATTTTTAGAGATCATGGCTGTAGGTCACTTTATACTTGAATGTGTTAAATTCCTAATTATATTTATCCAAATTCTTTACTAATCTGTTTTAATTTACAGATTTCAAGATACATGCGCGATTACAGATCATCGCACTGCACTCCTTTGCCCAACGAACATTTTACGGCGATCATGGAAGATTTGTAATTATTTAAAAATTAGTCAATATAACCAATATAAATGTTAAGATTATTCAACATTTAACATATTTAATCCAAAACATTAGCTGCAATATTGTAGTAGTAATTGCTGTTGTGAATCATAATTTAAAAAAAAAACGATTTTAAATCAAAAAATTATTGATGTTAAATTTAATGTGCATTTGATTTTGTGGTAAATAGTAGATTAGTATATTCTGTAAGTACCTTTCCTCTGGAAATCAAACATTTACACTCATATTTAATAGATAAATGTTACATTATCATTTTAAGATGGCAACAAATCGTCTTTACGTTTAAAGCAACACTGCATTTATATTGGTGAGTTATTATTTAATTTTAATTTTATTATTGCATTTAGGTATGACACTGGATTTAATAATAATTGTTACTAGTATTTATTGTTGCGTGATAGTGAACATCTACACTAAGCATGTACTACGAGGTAATAGGTGTATTTAATGTTAACATTCTGTATTATGAAATAAATGAAATATAACAAATAATTATTTTATTTAACTCTATAGAATAACTTAGATTAAAGACATGATGAGTCCCGTGGTTTCGCCCGTGTATTATATTGGCTTTTCGTTACGAAACGTTGAGTATTATAGTAACAAAATATAGCTTATGTTCTGCCCTTTAAACTCTCAGAATCTGTTCAGACCTTTCTAGAGAATACGCTGTAAATACAGTAGGGCTAAATAGTAGATCGCATGTGCCACTTCATCTACATCCAATAATGTAACATTGTGACGGCGATATAACATATCAATTTTTTCGTAGTAAGAACTACAATTGCTTGACGTTTTTCAATTGGGACAAACTATATATGTGTATGTTACTGTAAAAACCTCTATATTGTTCAATCTTGGGTTTTAATGGTAAATCTTAGGTTTTACAATTATGAGCTGGTAAATGTAAGAATTTATAAAAGGAACGATTTTATCGGGCTTCCGCGTTTTACCATTAGAATTTGGTATAATCTAGTTTTTGCAAGTGGCGGTTGGTAAATATTGGTTTTGGTAATTGGAACGAGTAATACATTTTAACAGTTCATTTCAAATAACCATTAGTTTAAACCATTTTTACATATTTTTATGTATCATCTGAAAGTTTATCATTAGTAAAAATAGTCAATAAATAAAATACTCAACTTTTGATTTTTGATTAAATTATTTAAGTATCCTTGTCCTTCCACTTAGTCCAACTGCAAGATGCGTGTATTCGCGAATGTTGAAAAAACGTATAATGTAGAAAAAACGTTAACTTTGTGAGCGGAGGCGGCACTGGTAGCGGCAGTTGCGGGGTGCAGACTGCCAACATACTATGCTGCGTGCGTTATTACATGTCGTTTTAAACTTCTACCTCAAGGTTACTCTTACTATCATTTACTCTGTAAATCATAAGATTTACAGAGTAAATGATAGTAAGAGTTCGTTATTAATGATGATCACTTAACCATTCGGACTTTCATCAATAAAAGCTGGTAAATCTTAGGTTTTACTGGAGAATCTTATGATTTACCGAAGTTAGGAATTTTACGGCAACATATATTATGTGTCATAATGGCCAAAGAATTTATTTTTACCATTTACTTTCACGAATAAACCATTCAAAACATAATTACTAAATCGTGCGCGCGTCAATAACAAAAACGAATAACGACAACAGAATAAGCGGGATTACGATAATTCGTTATTCGTGTGTAAGAATAACGAATTGTATATTCAGCTGTTGCAATAATGACTACCACTAAACAGGAATAGTAAGAATTTTAAAGAAAATTAGGTTGAATTTTTGGCACCTTTCATATGATTTTCAAAGTTAGAATCGAGAAATGAATAGTGTACGTGATTTTGTAGTGTCTTACAAAGCACGCGGTGCAAGCAATTGTCTGCGATTGCCACTGCAGGTTAATAGAGAAGGAAGGTAAGCATTACTATACTTGTCTATCTAATCACGCACTATGTAGAAAAATAGGAGGAGTAGGACATGTTTCCACGTTTCCACCACAATCAAAGCTGAGAGCGGTGTGGGATTGTAATGACTGATGTGATGGTGAAGAATGAGACGGCAGCCAAGTTAAGCCCATATGCACGGATTTATTTATAAATTTGTCTTACACATTTGGATCACACGTTATATTTTGTTGTACGTCTCAATAATACCAACAAACAAGTTATAAAAGGTAATACGTATTTCAATTCTACGCTATTGCTTAGGAAGTTACTTTCTGTCTCTCCGATAAAAGTATGTTTATACAAATATTTTGTATGCCATTACTAATGCACATTTTTTATTTTGTGAAAATCTCCATAAATTAAAGGTATCATACTATACTAAACAAAATAAGGGCCACTAGTTTATTTACATTTAAGTGCGATTTAGTAAACTGAAAGTAACTGATAAGTAGCATTATATTCATATTAAGAACTCATTGGTGTTTGATCTCTTTTATGCCTTTTTTATTTTATGTGTTCGTGTTCCTAATTTGAAAGTATTGGCCATATAAAGAAAAAATAATTGGATATTATTCCTATGTTTTCTTTGATTGTCTTCTTAACTTGTTTCGGTTATTTTATGAAAAAAAGTATTATCTTTTCAATTTTAATAAATTCATTGATCATCTCGCGTTATTCATGCC
Source organism: Eumaeus atala (assembly GCA_017140195.1). Lineage (NCBI taxonomy): Eukaryota > Metazoa > Arthropoda > Insecta > Lepidoptera > Lycaenidae > Eumaeus > Eumaeus atala. The sequence continues at coordinate 254,118 of JAFELO010001206.1, read as the reverse complement.
ACCAGTACGAAGGCACATGGATACAATTACGGCAACCCGAGCCATAACTATGATTCCAGAAGGACGTTCTCAGCGTTAAGTGGGTTTGCAGTTGGGTTTTTCTCGAAGAGCTGTCCAAAATGTATGGAATCGCTTCCAAGACACTGGCAGTGTCGCAAGGAGACCTGGTTGGTAGAGTTCGCATAACAACGACTCATGAGGGTAGGTACATCCAACTAAGTGGTCGTCATGATCGTACAGTAACGGCCCGTAAGCTACAACACCACCTACGGCTGACAACGGGTACCCGTGTCAGTGATCAAACTATACGTAATCGATTGAAGACGAAAAGCAAATGTTAAGACGACGAGTTGTTCGAATTCCTCTGAGCAGGGTTCAACGTGCAAACCGATTTAGATTCTCCCGTCAGTATTTGAACTGGGGGATTAATCAGTGGGGCAATGTGCTTTTTACAGACGAGTGCAAAGTAAAATTTCTTAATGATGATCGGCGTGTTAGAGTGTGGAGACGACGCGGCGAGCGGTTCGGAGTCCTGCATTCACGAAGTCGACCGTTTCGGTGGTCCCAACTTAATGGCAAACCATTATTGGGTGGGATTAGTATACACGGTTAAACCGAGATTACCATTTTAAATTCGGAAACCGTAAATGCAGAACGTTACAACGAGGACGTCAACAGACCTCAAGTGATCCCATTTGCACAGCGAGTGGGGCCTGGATTCCTCGATCAACCCAAACTGTCCTAGAAGGGTCTCATATTGATGTACTACTTTGGCCAGCTAACAATCCGGATTTAAATCCGATCGAGCAATTGTGGGACCAATTGAAACGAAGAGTTAGACAGAATGAGCAAGGGGTCTACAACCAAAAGCAAATGATTGACGCTTTAAAAGATGCTTGGGAGGAGATTCCAGATGAAAACGCGAGGAATTTAATCCAGAGTATGCATACGAGGCTTCTGTCTTTCTATGATATCTAAGAGAGGAGGACATACTCGTTATTAAAAAGAAGAAACAAAAGTGCCAAGAACAGTAGTTTGTCTTTTTCCGGTGATTACTTTTGTTCATGTTTTTCATTCAAAATGTGGCAATTTTATTATGAACATAAAAAACAACAATTCATGATCATTATTTTAAGCAATTGTTAGCCTATATTATAATCAATAACATTATTTTGTAGTTACATAAGTTAAACAAGTTAATGTTAAATTATTTTCATGATACATCAAAAAACCTCAATGGCCCTTGTTTTGTTTTGATTAGTAATTTTGATAGGTACAACACTAATTGTTCACACATACACAATATATTGTCACTAATTTAAATTTTATATATACATCCTTATATGTCCCAGCTGATTTTTATATACATATGCCATGAAAAATGCCATTTATTACATGTTTCTAAAATAAATGTATATATTGCACGATACCCTCTAAAATGACTAAGATGGCAAAGTAGCGCAAATACAAAGAAAAAAGAAATGTATTATCTGACGTTGACATTTGACATGGTCATATGATAATTAACAACTACAATTAAAAATAAAATTATTTAAATAAAATCAATGTACCAAATTAATAAATAATAATTAAAAATTATTTAAAAAAAGAAAACTCAAAGCCCAGTTTTTTTACAAGATATATTGATACCTTACCTTCAGGTATTTTAGTAAGTTTGCTTTATTTTCAGTTAAAAAATGAACTATTTTAATCTTGCAATATACTTATTTAAAAGTAAACATGTAGGTACATAATCACGCTTTTCATTACAATTTACTCGTTATAAAATATGTATACATAGTTTCTATATATGTTGTTATATTTAAATTATACAATTGTTATGCAATATTTGATTAAATAACTATTATCATACTTTATTAGTACGTAACTTGTTAAAATAACTAACATGTTTTTAATTTTTACAAAAAAATATGAATCTAACGATTAATGCATATATAAATTGCATACTTACACTCACATTTCAGGGCCATGTCACATATTAATGATTTACTACTATTAATAAAAGGGTTTCGTAAAGTGGTTAATGCTAGCATTAAGTTGCAACAAGAAAATGCTAGATTAATCTGGAATAACAGCAGCATCAGGCCAGTCCTTCAGAGCTGCCCAACTAATCCTTTCAAAAATGTAAAACCAAATCCTGATCTGGCTAAAGATCTATTTGAAAGATTTTTAGTTGTTGCTCAAGGATTTCGTCATTATGCAGTAATGTATATACCAAAATTTGATACTAGTAAGAATACACCGACAATGGATGCCAAATTGCAAGAGGAATTGGATCAATTGAATAAGGAATTTGATAAAACATTTGAGAGTCTTAAGAAAACTCAACGCTATATCACTTCGGCTATAGCTCCACCTTCCTTGGATAATATTGAAGAACCACTGGAAAAGTTGAGAGTACAAGCTGAAATACTTAAGTCAAAGCATGTCAAAACAGTTGATTCTGGTGGAAGAAAATTTGATTATGTTGGTAGCTCCTCATTTAGTACCAATTTACAAGATTCTGACATTACTAAGTCTTTCTTACAACAAGAAAATACTGTTGAAGACACCGTTATAGACTTAGAATCAAAATATAAATCAGAGGAATCAAATAAATCTGGTGCAGAAACTATAAGTCCTAGCAGCTTGTCAGGTGTTACAAAACCAGTGGTGAAAAAGAAAATGAAAGTAACAGTAAGTATACTAATCTTTTTGATAAGTTTTTTTTGTTTGATTGAAGGCACTAATATCTGGTTACTACAATTTGGATTTTAAAATTTGTTTGGGTATGATAGCAAGATGTAGAATATATATAGCATATTTGAGTATGCAGATAAAACTACAGGGTCCTGTTGGATGAATTACATGCAGGTGAAAAATCCATGTTGTATTATTTCTACAAATAATTTACTATTTCTATAATTCTATTTCTATTTCTGCTTCTACTTTTATTCAATAACTAAAACTTATTAGAGAAGGAGAAAAAGAATGAATAAGATAGAATAGAAAAGAAAAAAGAAATATTTTGGAATTGCTTTGTATATCCCATTACATTAATTAAATTTTATTGTTTATATTTTAGCTTAGTGAAAATTCAAAGGCTCGGGTGGTCCCATCATCTCGTATTGGTAGAATGATATCTTTTGGTTCTCTGGCAGCTGGTCTAGGAGTTGGCACTGTTGCACAATATGCACGGAACACCCTGCTATCTACAGCAGGCCGTGTTGAAGATACAAATGCCTTTATGTCGCCAGCCAATGCGGAAAGGATTGTGGATACTCTGTGTAAAGTGAGAGGTGTGTAATATTATCATAAAAGATATTTGTTAGATAATGTTTGACATATACTCTTAAAGCTATGTGGTGACTTGTAATGAAACAGTAAACATACTATAAAATATATAATTATACAGAACCAATGTAGACATGGGTCATTTTAATTTACCTCTGGACAACCTGTGGTGGTAAGTGGTAGTGGTAATTATAAAGAGTGAATTTAATTTAAGGTTTTTAGGCGAATACCTAAGGCGCTTCGCCCACACTTTGTTGCGTCACTACTAAAAAGTAACCAATGCCACACAGTTTCAGCGCCCTGTGTTTCGATTTCGTGAGAACATTGTGATAAAAGTATGTATTCTACAATAAAAACAAAAATGTATCTAGGAACAAAAAGTTATATAGGGAAACCACCCATTTTCAAAAGTTATATTAAACAATGGCTCATGTGTTATTCTAGGTATCTGTGCTAATTTTCGTTCTAATTGGTTGTCGTTTTTTTGTGATTGATATTTATTATATTTTGTTAACAGAATTAAGATTGTTCTTTGATTAGGTGCTGCTTTAAAATTAGGCCAGTTGTTAAGTATTCAAGATGAGACGGTTATATCTCCTGAACTGCAGCGGATATTTGATCGTGTCCGGCAGTCGGCTGATTTCATGCCGACGTGGCAAGTGGAGAATGTGATGAGGTCTCAACTTGGTCCGGAGTGGCGAAGCAAACTGCAGCACTTTGAAGAACAACCCTTTGCTGCTGCTTCAATTGGTGAGTCTTCCAGGAAATTTTGGAAAGTGGAAAGGAAAAGAATTTAATACTGAATTATGCATGGGTTACATTAATTTCAGGACAAGTACACTTGGCTATTCTTCCTAATGGCCAGGAAGTGGCGATAAAAGTCCAATATCCAGGTGTTGCTAAAGGAATTAACAGTGATATAGACAATCTGGTTGGAGTGCTAAAGGTAAGTCTTTTTTGCACTGCCTTTCTCTGTGCTGCAATAGTCGTAGGTCTTTTTCAATTAATACTACTCACGTGGTTTCGTTTATTACACGTCGGGAATAACGGATAAAATTGCGAGCACATATTTTATTTCTCTCACGGCTAGATACGTTTCGTATTACTAAAGAAGATTTACTTCGGTCGTGCAGTCTAAAGCACACTGTTTTTTTTTTATTTTTACTGTTTTTTGTGTGTGTTTGTCATGTACTTCATCGATGCTGCGATTCATCACCCCGTGCTGTTCGCTGTTTTTTTCTTTTGCGCTGTACGAAACACTGCTTAGTGTACCCCCGACGGCCTCTAATAGGTCTGATAATCTTGATGGATCACTCAAAACCTTTTAAAAAAAATTATACATAAGATATGATATATATGTAAAACCACTCCCGCAGGTATGGAACGTTTTCCCTAAAGGAATGTTTATTGACAACATAGTAGAGGTAGCGAAGAAGGAGTTAGCCTGGGAGGTGGACTACGTCCGCGAGGCTGAGTGTACGAGGAAGTTCAAACGTCTCCTAGCGCCTTACCCCGAGTACTTCGTGCCTGCAGTTGTTGGTGAGATACTATTTTACAGACGACAAATGGGATCTGGCTTTTTATTGTCACCACACTTTCCCACCGTTGCTACTCCTGTGATTTCTCGATCAACGGTAGGATTTGAATGAGATTCCAGCTTCCCTCGAAGCAGAAACAAAATTGCAATGCTTACTTTGACTTGGAAAAGAATGGCATCAGTTGAAGTCACGTCAGTGAAAGTGGATAGCGACGTCCATAGATATCCGCACAGTCAGTAGTAGGTATGCGAGCGTGTGACGACAAAGTAAAAACAATCACGATCCCATTTAAAACGAATAATGTATGTACATATATTAATGAATATACCAAATTTTCAATAAAACAAAAAAATATTAACTGATAATTACATAATTTGGAAGTTATCATCTTTTTCAGTATCTTGACAGCTAGTAATATACACGTTATGACTGTTGACATTGGCCCCTTGTTGTCCGCGATAAGTCACTTTATATTTACAGCTGGTCCGGGATGGATGCAATTAGCAGGAGATCGGCCGTCTTGGCGT
>JAFELO010001206.1:216612-248546 GCA_017140195.1 Eumaeus atala | reverse complement strand
GAGTACGCAGTACGGTACGACATCGCGTACAAGATCATGCAGCTGTGCCTCAGGGAGATGTTCGTGCTGCGCTGCATGCAGACTGATCCCAACTGGGCCAACTTCTTCTACAACACCAGCGATAAGCAGGTGACTTCAGATCCAACCAGACGCAGATTCGCTCTTATTTATTGTAATACGCCTCGTCACATGAAGTATAACTATGCTATAAAGACTGTTTCTTTATGTTACATATCTCTTAAGAAATTTCTGTCCTGTGGTGACAGCTGGGATAGGTAATGCTTGTGTATCTAACACAATAGTAATATCTACATATAATATCCCATAGGCCATGAGATGAGGACACCGTGTGTGTGTGTGTGTCCCTCTGTAAATAATGTATCACGTGATAACCGTTATGGCTATGTTGTCGCGTTTCTTGCGTTTTGTGAGTTTTATAATGTCGCGAGAGGCATGATCAAATAACCACACCAGGTTTAGGTGATAAGAAATTGCTACACACAGTTTTAGTCTTTATTCTGTGTTTTGTAAGCGTATAAGTGACGTTTAAAAAAATAGAGAAAAATATAGAAGTGATTGTGCTGTCTTCTAGTTTTGAAAAAAGAAACCAAATTTGTAATGTAACCTTTATTTAATACTAGCTGTGCAATCATTTAAAATGGGTTGAAAATGTTTTCAGTGTTTGTTCAGAATGTAAAGTAACGTGTTAGAGATTTCCGGCTCTTACATTAGGTACGAAGTGTGTAATTACGACCTCCGGGAATCAGAACTGCCAGCAACACTACAGGTAGTGTTTACGTAGGGTTATAATTATATTGTTTTCTTCAGCTGGTGTTGTTGGACTTTGGAGCCACTCGTGAATACTCCAAAGAGTTCATGGACCAGTACATTGAGATCATAAAGGCGGCGTCAGACGGTGATCGGGACGCCATCTTGCGGATGTCGCGTGACATGAAGTTCCTTACCGGTTATGAGACGAAGGTCAGTGATCTGCTCGACAATGAAGCGATCAGTTATGTTATCCAATAAAATGTTGCACAATCAAAGATATTCTCACTCAAAGTGAGGTTAAATCATTGCGCAATTTTGAATAAACTAAACGGTTATTAATATTGCACAGTACAGTTGATCGTCAAGATGCTGGCTAACACCTGTTTCGCTATATTATGATGAAATCCACGAGAATTCTCCTGTTCAATGTCATATTTCTTTCTCTAAGTAATAAAAGTAAACTGATACAAAAAGTAACAAGTAAGTATAAAAACTATTCCGTTCCCGGCAGTAATAAATCCCGCCGAAAAAAGAAATAGATAAGTACAAAAGTAACCGATGATAGCTAGATTGACACCATGATATTAATTATATTTTTATTATTATTAATTACAGATCATGGAAGAAACTCACGTGGACACTGTCATGATTATGGGGGAGGTATTCACCATGGAAGGTTCTGGAGAGTTCGACTTTAGTACTCAGAGGACGACTAAGAGAATTCAGTCATTAGTACCGACGATTCTCACGCACAGACTATGCCCGCCGCCGGAGGAAATATACTCACTACACAGGAAGCTCTCTGGCGTGTTCCTGCTCTGTTCCAAGCTAAAAGTCAAAATGAACTGCAGAAATATGTTCCAAGAGATATATGAACAGTACAAAGCGCTCGATCGGTAATTTGTAATAATGATGTACTATTGTTGCGAGAAAAGTTGTTATTCAACTTGTTCAGTACAAATGGTAACACCGTAATTAATATTTATTCTATGATTCGTAATGTCTACAGACTATGACCTAACAATAAGGAATTTATTACACATAGTCAAACAGCTATGTAACTTCTAACTAAATAAGTGCAACTGATTAACTACATCTAACGAGAACCTGTGAAACTGAAATTTGTAGTTTATTTGCCCGTTAGTTTCCCAATGCAAGGTATGTTAATGTAACATGTGGAAGCGGCCAATAAAATACTTCGACTACGCTTTGATTGCGATTGCTTTCTTTACTCGACATTTCATTACTTTACAACAACTGTTAAATCGGCTAAATGTATTTAAAGTTTTTCGCTGATCTAAACAATCAAACCATTAGTTTATACTTTATAGTATTAACATGTACTGGCATAAAACATTACTAAACATAACTTAAGCTCAACTAATTTCAAGATAATAGATGTGTAAGCATACGATTAAAATACCTCAATAGTTACGAAAATTGTAATCACATTTATTTACGAGAAGTATGAGGGCAAAATGCACAATGAACTTTCAACAGTGCATTTACACATTAATTTATTAATATTGTACTAAATAGGATTTTAAAATTATATAGCCGCTAATAAGTTTTTAATACATTTAGTATTGTAGTGCAGAAGGCAGTAACAGCCTGAAAGTGGCGGTAGGTGATGACACCTGTAGTTACCTTTTCGTGGTTTCAAGTCCTACGGAGAAGTCGTGGTGTAGGTGAGGTCACTTCCTGACAAGATAGTTACTGACATCTATCAGAGCAGACCATCCATTTAGAAAAAATACAAGATACACGATTTCATAATCTACTGTCATTGTAAAGCATCCGTGATCGTAGGTAAACATATTTTTTTTGCAGTGTCAACCTAATGTGTATCATTTTAAGTCGTTTTTACAATGCAGATTCTATTTAAAAGGCGTGCAAAATAAAATACATTTCCTTAAATTGTCAACCTTACGTGCATGTGTTTAAGTTATTTTAACAAAGTGCATAATTTGACAGTTTATAGCACATCTTTTATATGGAGGGTTTGGAGACGCTCACTTCGTACAGACACGAGGGTTGTCTTGTTAAAATGGCAACGCGAAAATTACATTTTAGTCAAAAATTATCGGCGAAGTGTGGCCGTGCCGGACTCGCAAACTGAGTGTTTCGTACCAACGAGGGCATATGAATTTGTTAAAGTTTATAAGCTTATATTTGCCGCGATGCCTGCACACACTTTGTGTGAAAAAGAGTTTGAACAGGATTTATTAATTGATAAAATTGTTAAATTTTATATAATTTTCGAACATGGCGTGTAACTTGTCAAATTTGGTGCGCATAGCCAGGTCTATTTTCTTTGTATACGCTCACATAATTGTGTTCGTTACTGTGGTCACACACACAATTATTTGAGCGAGAAGTACCTCCCGGTCATGTCGGCCCAATTCGGCAGCAATGCAGCATGGCACTACGTCTTACTAAAATGAGAATGTAATGAATGTGTACTGATATTAATAGATATTAAATGTTCTTTACTTATTACTTTTTATCTTATTTAAACCCATGAGTGAGGTAGTAATCCTTTATGAATAATAATAATTATAATAGTCGTGGACTTATCACACCACGTTAGCCTAGTCCTGTGCTAAGTACCGTAAGGACTTGTGTTAAATAGGAAATATATTAAATATTTTTTTGTATATTTATGAAGTTGTGTATACTAAAGATTTTTGTTATTAAAACACTTATAAAACAGATAAGTATGCATGACAGCGGCGGGATTCGATCGCGCGAACTCTGACGTGTCATGTACGATTAACCAAACCATGTTACCCTTTTCTGTTGACGCGGGGAAACGCATTTACGCGCGTTCACTGGCCCTGGGTGGGCCCAGTGGTGTGGGGGACTCGCGGCGCATCATAGTGCCGAATACCCACAAAAACCACCATCAGTGTTGCCTTTGGTGCAGTGCCCCGGAACAACAAATCATCGGGGCACTTGACGCCTCGTGAGCCCCCTAAGGGACCGACGCCACCTCCACAGATGGGGTTGTCCGCATCACAGGACAAGCCCACCAACTTTGGGACAGTGCAGTGGGGTGATGTTTCCATCCTCACACCTTGCCCCGTGCGTAAAAGCGCCGCTTTCTATTGCTCTTTTGTCCCCTCTTTTTAATAGGGAGGTACATAAAGCGGCTCCACCTCTTGAGCTATGTTACCCTTAACGAGCCGGTCGTTAAATTATTATCATTATATAATTACGATTGATATCTCCCTCGAGAACAAGCCTTTACTGTAACAATATTGACCACAACCAGCTGTTGGCTACTCGTGATAATCTGCCTATAGATATAGGGACTACGTCTATGTTGCCACGCCAAATACCGACTAAAACATGCACTTCTCAGGCAATGATATTAGTCTTGTTATTTTTGTTTTGCGCAAATGCTTTACGCATCGCCACTGGTCCTGGTGGGGATCCGGTGGATGTAAGGCTTGCGGCTGTACCGAAGATCCATTAAAACCCCGCGGGGTCCATCAGCGTATTCGGAGATGCCCCGGATCTGTCAGCAACACTGAGATTAGCGAGTGCCTCATAAGGCTCCTCTCCGGCGCCCAGGCCATGCAATGGGGCCAGGTTTCCAGCGTGACCCCAGGTCCTATTTAGGGCAGCGACATAAGTTGCGGGTAACACCTGCGCTGCTCTCCCGTGCGACGTCTGCGGGGTGGGTTCTTCTCCACGCGTCCTCCTATTTAAAGAGGACGTATTATTTAAGGTAATCGATGTAGCCACGGTACAATTTGAGAATAATTTGTTGCGCTTTGGTAGGGAGGAGGAAAGGAGGGTAACACATCTGCGTGACAATGCGTATGTTATGACTTCGGTATGACTATCAATATGAGTATGACTTCAGTACACGTCAAAATGCTTGGATACCTCGTTCGCCAATAAAAAGTTGCCAGTAAAAAGAAATCTAGAAACAGGCACAAACTAGGTGTTCAGAGACCTTTCAGAGGAAGTAACTCCTCGGGAGCGGTGTATATGTGTACTTCTATTATATGACACTAGAAGGTGTCCAACACTTTCAATCAATTAATCTAAAAAAGTTACTTGAGAACGTCTGCTAAAATATATTATAAGATTACTAGCGGTCCTGGCAGACGTTGATTTGTCATAAATTGAATTTGTTGTCATTGTAAAGTGTAAAAATTAAAAAAAAAGGTAAAGATTGAACAACCCTTGTAACTTAGGGGTATGAAAAGTAGCCGATTCCCAGCCCTAATATAATAAATGCGTATTTTAAAATTTGGTAAAAATCGTTAGAGCCGTTTCGGAGGGGTGAGGTAACTAACATTAGGACACGAGAATTTTACAAATATAAGAGATAACAGTTCGAGTTTTTGTGAGTTCAATACACAGGCCCTGGGTGTAAGAGGCTTTTCTATATGTGAAATAATAATAAGTAAACAAATTGCATATTTGATATATGTAAATGTAATTGTATATTTATATTTTATAGTCGTTTAAGTGACTCCATGAGGCTTGTCCTCGGTTTAACCCTAACCTATATTACTACTACAAACTTCAACTGAGTTTGTTTCTCCGGATTCTCTCAGGGTAGGCTAGAGATAATCCGGTGGCAGATTTCATTGCTCACATTCTTGCTTCATTAAGAAAAGTAATGTTTAAATAGTAATTTTAGGTAAAACATTTTCATTTAAATTCACTGATCGGCTACAGCTTGGGCATCTATGATCTTTATCTATAGTAATGTTATAAAGAGGAAACGTTCTTTTGTTGGTTTACAATGAATAGACTTCGAAACTATTAGACCGATTTGTAAAATTATTTTACATTAGAATCCTTTTTATTTGTTGACGCGGGGGAACGCATTACGCGCCTTCGCCGGCCCTAGGTGGGGTCCAGTGGTGTGTGGGACTCGCGGCACATGATAGTGCCGAATACCCACAAAAACCATCACGAGTGCCATCGGTGCCGCCCTTAGTGGGGTGCCCCGGAACAACAATCATCAGGGCACCTCGACGGACAGTCAGCCATCCTAAGGGACTAACTCCACCTCCACTGATGGGATTGCTCAGCACTACAGGACAACCCCACCGACTTTGGGACAGTGCAATGGGGTGAGGTTCCCATCCTCGCCCCTTGCCCCGTACGCTAAAGCGCCACCTCCTGTTGCTCTTAGGTCCCATCTTCTTATAAGAGGGGTACCGAGAACGATTCTACCTCCTGATCTTTAAGGCCCCTCTTCTTATAAGAGGGGTGCAAAGATTCCTCTCGGTTCAATTGGCTTCTCCTGGGTTCAACCCTGGCTACTAAGCCCCACCGCCACGACAAGGCTTGAACCATGGTAGGGGCCAAAAGAATCCTACATTATCAGCGATGGGCATAGGCTATATAAGATGTTCTAAAACGTTTTGAAGCTAATGAAAACTTCGATAATATATCCAAAATGTAAAAAAAAATATCAAAGTAAATTCTTATTTACTTTGATATTTCTGTCCCGACAGACACTGTTCTGTAATAAATTTAACTTGTTGTCATGGTAACGTGTTACGTTTACGAGGCCGAAATTAAAATTCATAAGTTTCATATTTTTGTAACAGAATTGAATTTGAAAATGAATTTTTGCGTGTCGTGCGAAACCGGGACGGACTGCTAGTATTATGTAAAAAAAAATCGTTTTAATAAAACACTCCCGCTCTGCACTTCGCAGCTGTATTAATTGTGTCGTAGATTTATTTTAAAACTTCTGCAACGTTAGTTCACAATTGTATTGTGCTAAATTCCGTCTTTCATTTGTTTCAGTTTCAGGCATGTCATGTGTTATCACTTATCGCTAAAGCAATTTGAACTGGCACTATGCTGTCATTCTTTTCGAATGCACTAAATTCATCATATTCGCACTTGGCACATTTCGTTTTAATAATTAGCAGAAATTTTATTAAAATAAAAAAGTATGCTAAAGAGACGCTTCATAGCTGATGGATGAGTAACAAGATAGAACGGAGGGCTCCTCCGCATTCCAAACTCTCTTCATACCAACACGCCGTTTGCGAGGACTCTTGACACCTTCGGACAGCACCCGCTCATGGTGCGTCAGTCTTGCTCTTCCCCAATACTACATCCTTCCACATTCGCAATATATTTGTATATCTGTTTTCGTACAGGATACTATACTTACTTAAAAAACCTATGGTATTACCGAAAATGTTTATGTATAATATTGTCTTCATCAGGTATCATCATCATTATCATCATTATCATCCCTTATCGGTCCACTGCTGGACATGGGCCTCTTTCAATGAACGCCAAGACGGCCGATCTCCCGCTACTCGCAGCCATCCCGGACCTGTTAGTAAAATTCTCACAGCCATTGGTGCTACGGATACATCGGCCTCGACCACAATGTCTCTCGGTTATCTCGTTACAAACTGGCCAAAACGCCACAACATAACTTCATGCCTATATTACCTAAGTGAGGCAGAAGCAGGTACCTTGCTTTGTTAATGCTCATCTGCAATGAATTAGCTATTTTGAAGTCACTTGGGGAGTGAGTCGGTGAATACGTTACGTGAGCGTTATGAAAAAGAGTCCAACGGAAGTTGAGAGATATAAGCTAGCGAAGATAGAAAGAGAGGCCTATGTTGCGTATATTATGTAGGGGCAAGAGATACGAGCAAACATTCTCTGTCTCGTGTCATCTAACAGCATATACATGTAATAAAGTTAAGTTAGTAAGAACTTCATTCGTGTCGCCTAAAGCACACTTATAATTCTTTTTATCTTTTTCAGGTCTGATCTTAAATGTGCCTGCGTTTAACGCTTATATTTGCAACCTTGATTTTTCTGCCATGTATTAGTAGCACTGCTTCTTACTACTAAAATATATTTCAATTAAAAGAAACCGTGTGAGTATTTAAATATATTTAAGTTACAGCAAATTCCAGCCCGTAGACATGTCATGTGAACTAGCCTCCAACGTATAATTGTTCTAAAGGTAAAGCAAAAGTAGAGTATCTACAAGTATGTATTTAATAATATTGTAATCACAAAACATGTTATATTGAATGCGTAACTGTCGAACTCATTGCTTTTTGATACAATATTAATACATCTACAGAGTGCTACGTTCCTCTCGTACGATCATTAACTCTTGAACATATCCAATGAACTAACTTCTTAATTCTAGATATAATGGTTGAAATTCTAACTACTTTTACACTTTGGTGTCGAATATATTCACGTTCCGCTAAAGAAGTTTACTAATAAAAATATTTATAATATAATTAACATGCATTACTTTTGTTTTATAACAAAATCATAGGCTACAACAGTCTAGACCACAGAGGTAATGATATGCGATGATTGTTAATGTTTATTGATTTTGAAATTAAAGAACATAGTTATAGAGACATAAGATTGTTTTAGTAACAAAGCATAATTCAACAATGTTCGAAGTACATTTTATGAGTAAATATTTATCAAGTCCATAGATTTTTTTAAAATAGACTAGGGAATACGTAGAGCCGATAGTAAATTGTTAGCGAAAAGTCCGAAGGTTTGATGATATTGCGATACTCTACCTGTCTATTCCTAATGACGGATGCACTGCATGAGATAGCTTGTTTTTTTTTGTAATAAATAACCAGTAAACAATTAAATACCTAAATTTATTTGAAGTGACGAAACTAGGATAACAAAGTACATGTAATGTCCGTATGGGGCGCCGCGACGTCCCATCTTGTACCTACTACCTATTACATATATGTTTTGGTAAGAAATATAAAGAAAAATGTTAATCGCCAAAATTAACGAAAATTAATTTATGAACGACGCCATGGTAAATGTGAAAGGACTTGAAATGACTTATTCTAACTATATGCACCTAAAGGTAAACAATATGCATAGACATCTCATTAAAATTATACCTACTGGCAGACACTATGTAGCTGCTTTCTTATAAACGATGATACAATAAAATGTAACAAATTAATAAAATCACTAACATTTTATACAAATAATATCACAAAATCATGTTTGCAAATTATTTGCCTACAGAATACAGAGTAGGCGCTAGAAAATAACTTTTTCCGAAATAATCAGTATTGTTTACCCTTCGAAAGAAGCAGTAGAAAATTATTAGGTACTTGTTTATGAAAGCTACATATAAATACAACAGTTGCTAATAAAAAGACATTTTTTTTTCACNNNTTATTTACTTAGTATCAGTTTCGTTGCTGAATATACTAATTAGAGGAAATATATCTGGGCAAAGTAGAAACGAAAATAAAAAGAATTGAATATAAGAAAATTAAATTTATCAATAATTGCCTACACAAATATATAACAGGCCGACCGCACAAGAATAGTAACATAAATAAATAATAGTTTATGTTCGTTCTTACTGCCAATTATACCGTATTGCTATCTTTACACATCCTGGATGATTTTGAATAATGATTTAAATAACCCCTATTCGAAACAACGAACGAACATGAACGAAACGTTTGTCGTATAGATCGATTTATAATGATTTAGATTTTGCAGTCGGACATTCATTTTATAATAATATTTTTATATTTGTTTTTTGTCACAAAATAGCTATTATCGTAGAACTATTCCGCAACGTGTAAGAAATACCATGAAGGTATATTGAAAACCATAAATTATGTCTATGATTAATTATAATTTTCTTATCGTAATATACTTTGGATCTACGCAACAACTAACAATTATCTACGTTAATAATACTACTTAATTCGTTTGATATAATGTTTTTAAAACTTTTATTCAGTGACGATCATAATTTATGAAATAAATGCTACACAAAATATTTAAATAACTTCAAACACGATAGAAATAAATAAACCGATTTTTTACATTTACAAGATTATGACTGAACATTTGGAAAATAGATACCGCTTGTGTGTGACAATATTTATGCACTTAAGACGATCTTTGATCGTGTGAGAAGGTAGTAACACCCTGTATTTCCTAATCTAAAGTCCCTCGCCAAGTTCTATGCGAACGCTTTTCAGCATTTCATGTGAAATTTCAGTAACGGACTATTTATACACGTCATTACATATTCTACTCGTTAATCGTGCATTGAAGTATACTTTGTTTCTAATATTGTGCAACACCAACATAAATCATAGTGGTTTAGCTGGGTAGGAGTGCATTGAAACGGTGTTCGGATAATATTTAGTATAGGTCTTATAGGTAGTACAGGTTTTAGATATTTTCGAAAAAAGGGGGAAGTAAATACACCATTGTGCTATGTGGACGTTTATGGACCTCGGAAGTCGCTACAAGGCTCGACTGCACTTTATTTCTACTGTAAAACTTAGTGTCCTATTTTATCATTTTACAACTTATTTTTTTGATTATGGAGCAATTGCAAATTTTATAAATTTGACTTAACAAACTCCATTTTCAGTAAATGAATTCAATAAACATGCCACGTTATACAAAATTAGCTATAGATACATATAACATAACTCAAGATACATATGACACAACTGGTACAGGGTGCCACAACAATGGATTTAATATTTTGGATCTCTTTAAAATTTGAATAGAAGAAATTCCTTTCTTTTATTTCTACTTCATTGTTTTAAAACATTCATAAATCAATTCAACTTAATCAACAATTAGTTTAGTAGAATTTTAAGCTAAAGATGTGAAGTAATTTCTCAGTACCAGTCAGTTCGTTCAAAGTACAAAAAAATGACATGGTTTAATCAATATATAGGTACAGAACGGTAACCGAGTTCTGTAGTATAATTCAATTTACGATTAACATGTAAAATTGCCATACAAATACAACTCTATGCAAAGGGCCTAGAGCACGTGTTTTAGCAATTACCTAGTCATAATGTTTTATTGGCTAAATATATACATCACTTCTAACATTTAAGTGACCGCTTCTCACCACATATAGCTTCTCAAAAGTCTTTTAGCTATTGTCCATTGACGTTTGGTTAAATTATTAAGAAGTAAGTAGTAATAAGTAGTATATTGTATTATCTATGTAACAGGTTTATTTTGTCTAGTATTTAAATGTATACACGTTGTAAATGTATATAATTTTTTAGTAAACACCATTCATGGAACCATAAAAAATTTAAACCTATTTTAAACTTATTTGGAGCATTTCAAATTAAGCTACAACATTGCTCTTAATACCACTTTGTGCAGATGACACGTTGTATATAAACCGATAAACTAATGGCTTGTTTTTCTCTTTTTTTTTTGGAACCATAATAAAGATAAAAGTCGGTTTTTGATGTGTGAATTATAATTATTTATCCGTTATTGTTTTGTTATTGCCGAAAAAGACCGCTGATTTGTACTTAGTTATGTCAAGGCGGTTTGGAATTTTTGATTGCTTTATTTCTATTATAGCTCTTTAGCTAAATTACATAAGATAAATTAGCATAGAAAACATCTAAGATAAATAAAAACAGCCACTTTCAAGTCTTACATCAATAAAGCGTGAGAAACGGTCTTTCCTTGAGAATAATGATGACTCAGTATTCGATATTGCCTCAGTACAAAATAGTAACAAATTTAGATAGACATAGATCTATCAGGGTAGGTGCCAACGAAAAGTCTGACGTCCATATATGCCGTCTTAGCAACAGTTGTTTTACAAGTTACGAGGGTTATAAATCGTTGAAACAATACACGGGTAAGCTCTACATCTAAGCATTTGACTCTTTCAAATCTGTGAGCCTGGCCAATTGAGCCGGTTCAAGTTCGTCCGGGATTGAAGCACGACCGGCTTGAGGGGCAGAAGGTGGTGATTGTGGGGCTGTGGGTGGTCCTGAGGCTACCGAAGCGCCCGTGGATTCTCCTTCAGAAGCAGTGCTCGACGCGGGATGCGGAGCCGAATCGGCGTGCCCGTCTTCGGATTCGCGCAAACAAACGGCTGTTTGTTCAGACAAAGAAGACTCCTCGTCGTCGTTTTCGTCGCCACGATCAGCATCTTCAGGTTGGGATTCTAGTTCAGGTTCGGACTCCGGAGGAGGAAAAGGTTGTTCTGGCTCCTCCATCATGGGAGTGGCAGCGGTGATCACAATCTGAGCCACCCCAAGCCCACATTCCTCTGTGGTTACTTCAACTCTTGTTGTTACAGGCGTCACCATTGGTGGTAATTCTTCCACTTCCTATATAAGGGTGAAACAATTAGAAAAGATTAAATGCAGTTGATGTTCTAAGACATAATCACATACACATTGTTTGCTAGTTTTAGCACCACGTAATGAAACCTATCTGTTATTCTCTATTCACATTTCATTCGGCTCAGCTATGCCCCATAATAGATTGGAATATATTTCACATGCAAATAATATACCATGCTGTTGATGTGATGGTCTCTATATAGGCATGTAAATTGATTTCTACGTATATGTTTAACGTTATTATTATATGCGGAAATATCAAGAAAATGCGAAACAACCTACAACATTCTCTGCAGTATATGAATCTTATGATTAAAAATCACACAAACAAAAAAAAAATATTACAACGACAAAGATTTATATGATTCAAACAACTATCAAGCGCTTTAGACAAAATTATCCGGCTGATGATATTATGATAAGCATGGATAAAGTTAGTGGCAATTATATAATTATTACAAATACCATTTTTTAATAACTTTAATTTAGCCCATTAGAGGCCAGTGGAAAGGTCCTAAAACCCCTTCTTGAACTCCATTTATAAATAGAATTTCTGTAGTTACCGCATGTTTGAAATGTTAATATGAATCTAAGCATAGGTAACTATCGTCAATGTAAAATAAAATGTGTGCTCTTTATGCAGTGGTTACCCAAAAACAAAAGTCTAAGGCCGTGATACACAAATCTTAATTTACATAAAGCATGATTGTTGTAACGGTGTTGATACGCAACTGATCGCAATCAGAATCCTACATGAATAATTGTATAATGACAGATTTGAGGAAATCTCATGTCATTGTACAATTTAGCCTCGAGGCATGTACTCATGTGGCCACATGGCTTTACTTTTAGGTACAGTGTAATTTAAAGCTTCGAGACAGATGAATAGCTCCTATATATTATATATACAATACATAGTTTTTAATTTAAATATCAAACCTCTTCTTCAATATTTTCACCGACAACCTCATCGACTGTAGCATGTAAAAGATTTAATTATTATTATCCATTAAAATAGACTGTTGCGCTATTGCTGCTTTCTTACAATTTTGGTATACATAATTACTTGTTAATAATATAAGTCTGTATTTAATTTTATAATACAATTATATAATTACAAGATCTTGCTAATTTCTTACCAAATATAAATTAATTTTATTTATTTATGTACCGTACTACGAAAAATGCGTCACGATATTCGCACATTAATCTCAAATGATATCTATTTTATGTGCACAGTAAAGACTAATTATAATATTCACCAAATGTTTTAAATATTGACATATTACAATGTGTTCGTTTTCAGATATAACTTACCCACAATAGTCACAGGTGTTGTGTACGCAATCTCTTGACCAGAGAATTGTGCGTCGTAGAGCTCGTGTTGATTCCTACTGAGCTCTAGGTTAAAGCTAAAGTCTGGCTGACTGTCCATAGAGTCGCCCATGTCGGGTGGAGGCGGTGGGGGAGGGTCCGTCGGCGGTGCAGTCTTACTATTGTTGTTGTCACTGACGATCACTGGCAGCGTCCATGGATAGCAAACAATACAACCAACGGTCGGGCTTTTCATATAACATAACAGATCCATTCCTTACTTTTACGCAAATCAAATGAAACAACTTTGAAGGAATATATCCATGATGAGATGTTTTATAACCCTAAAGTCTCGGCCACCAAGTATGGGAGAACTAAGATCGCATAGATATTGAAGTATCCGAAATCTTAGGACTGTAAAACATCCAAAAGAATCGCGATACATTCCGTTAAAATAGTTTTAATTTAAAATTAATGGTACGAAAATTAATATTTTTCTCAACACATTTTAAGCAGAATTTATTGCTTAGATTTCTTCATCCGAAACAAATATTATACAAACATTAGACACAGACAATTTTAATATTCAGTTATATGTGCATTTATTTTCTAAACGTGTCATACATATGTGTGCAATAAAGTTTTATTTAGGTACAATCGATGTCAAACATTTTAAATTTTAAACTAAAGACAACTTCAATTAAGCGGTAAGTAGGTACAGATAAAGTTGTCTAATCACATAGCCTGGGAAGACAAAGCGTACAACAAAAGCTGTAGGCGTTATGCTTAAAATGTCTGTCTGTCTTATCTAATAAAGTATTAGTATTTGACTAGATATTTTAGATGTCTTTAGCGCGAGACCTACAAGTATTTACTATTTTTGACTAGATATTTTAGATGTCTTTAGCGCGAGACCTACAAGTATTTACTATTTTTGAATAGATATTTTAGATGTCTTTAGCGCGAGACCTACAAGTATTTACTATTTAATCGTCAACAAAGTTATCAGTGGATGTTAGTAGTCCGAACAGTGTCTTACACTTGTGTAATTGAATTATATTACACTCCCAGATTACTTCCGTGGAGATTGCTCTATTTTTTGTAGTATAGGGGGGGGGGGGGGCAAACGAGAAAAGGTCAGTTCTACTAATCAAAAAACTTCATTGAAACTATTACAATATAACTAATTGTCATCCAGTTCAATATTTGTATATTTACTAGCTGTTGCGACAGACATTGTTGTGTCATAAACATAATTAGTTGTGATTGTAACGTGTTAATTTTAATGGTTAATTTAATTCAATTTAAATTTAGACATTAAAAAACTGTTAAGGGTGAACAACCTTTATTACTTAGGAGCAAGAAAAATAGATACTAGCCGATTCTCAGACCTACTGAATATGCATATAAAATGTGGTAAAGCACGGGAAAGCCGTTCGGGACGACTGAGGTAACTAATATTGCGACACGAGAATTTTATATAAGATTGATGACTATATAATTTTATATATAAGATTGATGACTATATAATTTTATATATAAGATTTATGACTATATAAATTATAAACTTTATCTGTAATATTACACACACATGAGTTGTAACAATCAATAATTAAGAATAACAATTGTAGATATAAATTTTGAGGTTGTAGATAGAAATAATGTAAGAGACAACACTGATAGATAGTTTGTGTTTAAGATGAGTTACAGTAACCTAAGTAACATTGAGTAACTATCTATAGAATAATCGTGCAGACATGCATGTACGTGACTCATGTGAAGTTAGTGATTGATATGTCACCTACTAAACACTAACGACAGTTTGTTATCGTGCTGTATAAATTGATAGGAAAACGACCATGCCAATTGGGATGAAAACGACAACAAGTAACCCAATAAGCTAAGGCGATATAGGCCGTAAAGGTGCGGCTTTATACTTATATTCATAAATTTGCCTGTAATTACGCAGCGAAACACGCTCTTTCGCACATGAACAACTTTACATCGAGTCATTTACGACCGAGCAAGAACAGGGAGCCTAGACAAGTGAAATACTAGAAACACGTTTTGATTTAAGTCTTTGGAGAGTTCAAAATATATCTCGACTTTAAATATTTATTATAATTATGAATTAAATGGTAGAAATTCTAAATAATTAAACACTTTCAATACCATTGGAAAGTTTAGTCTCAATTCCTTTACATACTCCACGCTCGTGATCCGATTTTTCACTTGTCTAATTTGCCTGCAAATAGTAAAAGTAGAAAAGAAGTTTCTAATGAGTATTTACATCCTTGAAGTTGTCAAAGTGCGAAGTACAAACAGAAAAAGAAATAACAAAGTGTTAAGAACTAGAAGATCTTACGTTCATCGCTAAAACCGTTGGGCGATCCTGGTGGGGAAGCGAACACCGGCGCGGCGGAGTCTGGTGGTGTCCAGTCATCATCGGCGCCACTTAACGGCTCACCATTCTGGTAATGAAACGATTTACAATATCATATTATTGACGTAACAATTCTTCTAGGTATTTGTGTGTTAAATATAAACGCATTAAGAAAGCAGAATATCAATAAAAAGTCAAACTATAGTATAGTAGTGTTATAAGTATAGTAGTTTAATTAATATAGTAGTTTTTATGTGCTTGTTTGTTTGAACGCGCTTATCTCTGGAACTACAAGTTGGTTTTGAAAACCTTTTTCTATCAATGATAGCTTCGCTCACGCTATAGGTTATGTCACATGAAGCGACGAGAGATGAGACTTGAGTTGCGCGGGTGAAACCGCGGCACGATGGTAATAGGTAATACATTCCTAGGTAGATTATGTTACCTATTAGCAGCACCCCGCGGGTTCACCCGCGTAAATCTGGTCTTCTTGGCCATAGCTTCATAACCTTCCTCATGAATGTAGCTCGCATACCCAAAAAGATTTTTCAAATCCGAAATTTAGTTCCAGTGATGAGCGCATTCCAACAAACAAACTCTTCAGCTTTATTATATTAGTATGGATAGATAATAATATAATATAATAATCATCTCTAGTACCTCGTCACATTCTTCGATTATCAGAGACGGGAAGTTTCCAACTACACCGTTAGCTTCCCCACGCCACCATCCATCGTCGACGCCATGAGCATCTCGGGACACAATACGAATGATCTGAAGTTCAAAATTGTCATATACAAATTGATGTAAATGTCCCTTTAAAGTATCCTACTTAAAAAAACATAGGTATATCTTACATGAATATTTTTAAAATTTCATACCCGGCGTGCGATGAGTCGCTGCTCACTTGATCCTTGACCTCATTGATTCCTTCAATGACCACAAGTTTTTAATCCAATACATTCTTTTGCGTTTTCGTATTTTGCAATTTTTTATCACAATGCAGTGTATTAATGTCGGAAGCCCGACGTTTCTACACGTTGACTAATCACGACACTACTCAGACACATATAATCCGTACCACTTGTACTTGTAAACAGAACAGACATTAATGTATGATATTTATGTCGGTACTTCTGTCGTAGTCTAACCCATATAGTACCAAAACAATGGCTAGACTTCGATCATTTTGTTCAAAAGTTCTTTTTATTTTTTGACCATCTGTTAATATAAAAAATAAGAACTTTTTTCTAAAATTTATAAGTAATTGGAGGTAAGGATGCAAGTGTGAAGGTGAGGCAACGCATTGGCATAATTGTTACGCGGATATCTATGAGCATCGATAGTGAGCCAAAGAGCTCCGATTCCTTGTTTGCCATCTTAAACTGAATAAAAAAAGTAGCGTCTTTACCTGTCCTTCTTCAAGATTAAGTTCGTCAGATCCCTCCGCATCGTAATCATATAAAGAGAAGCAGTATCCGAGAGTTGGCAACTGCTCCGTGTTTCCTGTTGCCTCAGCCTTCAGTTCTTCTGGTTTAGTGACTGGAGCAGATATAACCGATATCTGATCCGGTGATTGTACCACATCTGCATCTTCCCCTTCGACGGTATAATCCACAGAAGAGAAGGATATCTGCGAAACAAGTCCAGGTGCGCTGGAAGTCTGAAATTATAATATCAAAATCAGTATTTACGTATATTTGGATTATGATATTAAAAAAAGCTGTTTCAGTACTTGTGTTTATCACTATCAATGTCTAAAATCTAGATCTTCAATGAGGCTAAACGCCATATTGAAGATCGTCACACAATGACAATTCAGCTAATCATTGGCTCGCCACAAAACAAAACGGCCTTGTTTTCGAAAATGGCTAGCCGTAATGTAATAGGCAATCGAACTGCGACATATATACAACGTGAATTGTAAATGATGTGTAATTTTTAGGGCACAATATGTAATGGTCTTATGTAACTAAATACCAATAAAACTACATTAAAATGTCTGCTCTTTTACAATTCACGTTGTACACTATTAAAAACGTATAAGTAACCTGTTCTCGTTCAACATCGAGGTAGTTATGAGGCACATATCCTTCTTCTCCTCTGTAATTTCGAGCTCGAAGCCAACCATCACCATCACCTTCTCCCACAACCTCCAGTTGTTCATTTTCAATTATGGACAATTCATCTGGGTTTTGAGCCTGTGTAGAAAAGTGTGTTGTACTTATGTACACGCGTTGGAAGTTATATTTCATTGACGTAACAAGATAAAAATCGCTCTAACAATTGTATCTTTTGACTTATTTTGCGCTTTCATAAAAACGACACTAACCATGGAATATAGGTATTTAATACATTGAAAGTATTAATTAGAAAAGCTAACGCTTTATGGTAACTTTTCTTGGAATACTAAAATGTTGACTATAGCTAACTTCAAGGTGTCGGTTCTACGTAACGGTGTGTGCGCGTCGTAAAAATTTACTCTCATCATTTTTCCCTAGCGCGCCTAAAAAGAAGAATATTTTCAAAAATATTTATTTCTAAGCAAAATCAATAAATTCTCTAAAAATATCAAATATATGAAGGATTTGAACATACTGTGTAAGAATACAAGGCAGTGCATTTGTATAACGGGGCTGCAGGTGGTTCCGTAGCCTCCGCTGCTGCGGTGGTTTCCTCTGGTTCACCCCAATTCACTTGCGTGGGGTCATCCCAACCAACAGTCAGTTGTTCGATACGCATGCGTTCTTCTTCCAATTCAACTAAAAAATACATCATTGCATAACCGATAAGATACGAAGAAAATTACAATAAAATAATATATATTTTTGGTAGATACCATCCACTTCATCGTCATGATCGTCTTCGTTTTGGGAACCGGAAGTAGTTCGTTGATGACCAGAAGTAGTTGCGACTCCTGATGTAGCCGCTTCTCCTTCCGTGTTATCACTATCGTAGAAGGAATCCGAACTGGGCTGGTCCTAAAATGATAAATTAACAGTGAAAATTAAAAAATTGTATAAACTCTGCCGGTCTTCAATGTAGTAAAAGAGAAAAGAAAAGTGCAAGAAACGAAAACTGGTGTAAATACTAACCGCGGCGCCCGAAGCATCAGTTCTGACACTGAGCAAGCTACTGCTGCGAGGCAAAGTTTCTTGAACTGCCAGCAAATCGACTTCTTTGAGCCACTCGTCGACTGGGGCACCGCTGTTCCTCAAGCATTCCAGCCTCGCTTCATACTTTGCTTTCGATGTTTCAGAACGACGAATATTGGAGCGAAGTTCATCCATGCGTGTCTCTAGATCCGGGCCATTGGGATCGTTGGAATCGACCTGAACAATTGTTAAAACAAATTTTTATTCACACTGTCGAGTGCGATAAGATTCTTATAAAATTCAAGCAGCCGCATTTGAGAGCGAAATATTCATTAAAAGTTGGGAAGTTCTTATTAGAATTGACCGCCTGACATTGGCGTCTACTTTCACTACTTTAGTGAAACAAACTTACTACGAAATTATCCTTGTGAATATTTTTTACACTATTCCCTATAATGTACAAGAACCGTAGGAATCTTGGAAAACCCACGCCCATAGACATCCAGATAGCTATTATGCAATGTGTGGCCCTTCTTCTCACCCCTTCAATATGTCACTGGCTACTCACAAAATGCATGCAACCTGACAGCTTTACGTCGGTATCATGTGAGAAGTACCTCCCCGCTCGTGCCGGGCAGTACTACTAAAATCTGTAATTAATTCCTTTAGTTTAATCCAATAGATTTGAAATTGCCTAAGATTCAAGCGGACACGTGCATACAGGCTGTCGGAACTCATATAAGTTATCTGGATACCTTCTGTCCCGCTTCACGCATTGCCTGGTACGTTTGAAGCTTGCGTATCGCGTCTCTCACGAGAGCAGTCTCGCGGACGACACGCGTGGCCCACCGACGAGCCTCTTGCGCCAACGTTTGCGTCACGGCTTCGTGCTCCATGGTGACAGTGTCGACGGGGTCATTGTCACATGCCTCATACTCGTACTATATGAAGATAAGCTACATATTAAAATTCTAAACAAACATTTTAAAGTTACGTCTACTCATTTTCTTTTTAATGTTGCACTTCATGAGTACGTCGTTCAGTATATCGATAACTTAGAAAAAGAGTGTAATAACTCTCAGGATAAAAACTCGAAAACCGAACTAGTTACTGTGTAAATAACTTATACTAAACTCATACAATTTTGGCTGGTATGTGTACACAGATTGAACTGCAAACGCAAAGGAATAAAAATTCATAATTTTCTATTTTTTTTTCTATACAGATATGCCTAGCTTTTCTCAATTTCCCTGTCATGTGTAAAGTCAATCGAGAAAAAATTAGAGAAATTTTATGATCAAGTTTATGAATGACAGGAATTTGCAAAGGATTGTTGTAACTTTTACTTGCATCGAACGTCAGATTTATTTTATTTATTGAAGCCGTTGACACTGTTACATTAAACTTTTAGCCCAAATATTCGGCTTCTCGAATAAAACATTAATATAAATAACAATATTGACACAATATTTCACTGGTTCTATATTATTACTCCTAATTAATACATTAATAACAGAAAATGTTACTTCTATAGATCTCACAGCTTTGTTTGTCTTTTGTCAGCAATATTAATTAATTCACAACGTCCCAAAAAGATAAATATTTTTACATAAAATCCCAGTTGGCCCCTAAGGAACGTAATTGGTAAATAAACAACAAATTTCGGTTTCGCAGGTTCTGATTAGAAGTAATTATCATACATCATTGATGTGGTAGTTTGGAGTTAGCTATTGAATACCTATTTCTCACTTCAAATAGTACCCCGTGGCGCCGGCCCTTTTTGTGTATTTTCGCGGGGAAATACATTTTCGCTCTGCCATCGGTCCTGAGTGGGATCAGGTGGGGTGTGTGAGACTGGCGGACGAAACCGAATACCCGCGGGTGCCATCGACAGACAAAATCCTGGATAAAGACACCGGCCCTAAATTAAATAAAGTTACAACATTATTTATTCGATAAAACTAACCTGAATATGTTGTTTCAGCACAGGATAATACAGATATACACATTGTAAGTTGTACTCTCGGGTCAGTTGCTGGGCTTGATCCCTTATCTTTCCAAAAGAATGTTGTGTAGCGGAACATGTCAGTAATTCAGTGCGACCCATGAGAGTTATAAATTCCGACACTTTCTCATAGACTGCTGCTTCCATACTTTGCATGCACGTTTGCAACTCGACAAGAAAGTAGCGGTTCTAAAAATATATTATGTATTTTTAACAAATGGATATTAAATTAAAGAATAAGATACTCATGCTAATACTGCGTCTCAGGTAATATTTGTATAGACAAATTAGTAGTTATTTAAATACCAATAACCAAAAATATTTTGGTAGTCTGCTTTATGAGGCCAGGAATTTTCAGCCCTGTAAAAAAATAATTATCAAGGAATTTCATTAGGCTATATTTACTGACAAGGAATTTCATATTATTATTCATTAGACCGAGACATTCCTAGAAACTCATATTATTCGCAAGGCGCGTTATGTTTAGTAAATCCTCATAGTGTAAAATATAATTTGCCGTACAAGAGCTCTAACTTTACCAACTTTTTAAACTCCTCAACCAGGAAAATCCTGAGAGAAAGCTGTGCATTGTGCTCTAAGAGTTTCACTAACTTTTAAGTATGATCTTTTAGCTCCAGTATTATGATTCAATTCAATTTTAGTGATTTGATGATATTTATTGCAAGTTAGAAGTTACTTCTAAACTAATAAAATAGACCGTATCTTAGGGTTACTTTGCTATTCCAAGATCAATTCTGTAGAAATGTAAAGGTATACCATATGATAATATATATAAAAAAACAGCACATTGTATTTGTTTAGACAAATCTTTTTCCAAAGACAATAAAGAACTCTAAGATATTGTAAATTTTTTTTTTTCAGAGGGACCTATTACTGATGGCGGAGCTATTGCCCTCGCCCCTACAGTTCGTCGGGTCTACGGAAGACTTTTTGTCTTCAGGTTTTGTTAATTTTGATTTGATTATAACGCAGTCGGCGTAGTAATGAATGAATTAGTCATTACTGAATACATCGATCGTAAGTTTAACACTATATCGGAATGTGGTATAATTTTACTTTTCTTTTGTCAGCAATATTTATTAATTTATAAGGTCACAAAAAAATGTTGTTCGGTCTAAATGAAAACACGCAACGCTCCGGTACCTGGTGTGCGTTGGCCGCAGCGATGCTCAAGAGGTAATCGTTTCTTGCTCCTGTTGATTTCTCCTCAAGCTGATCGCGACGAGATGAAACTTTCGCACTATTTTTTTGCAGGGACGTAATGGATTGGAAAAACGATCCCTTCTTTTTTTTTAATCTGAAGCGTCATAAATTAACATATAAATACCTAGGTAGTGTTATTTCAAAAGTTCGTAAACTTCATTAAAAGTATAGAAGCTCGATGTTATCGTTGAAAAAGTTTTATGATATTTATGACTACAATATCATCAACCATTACCTCGATGCCATTAAAAGTAAATGGTTACTGACAACTTTTATATGACACGATTATATTCATATATATGTAGAACATAATAAGCACAAGCGTGAACACCAGATATCGGTGTGTCCCAAACAGCAACGGTGTTCTTACGAACGTTTAACGTCGTCAAGTTCTATTTGTCGTTCTATAGTAATATTTTTACCAGAGCTGTAAATCGAACCCAGGAACTTATGATCTGCATTTGAACACCTACACCATTACATGAAGCTGGTAATAGATTGTTTATGATGGAATATTACACGATTATCGCAACAAGTTTGGCTCACAAGTTGAGACTACGCTTAGCAAAGTTTTAGAACGGTGTCAGCTAAGTGTAGTCCAATTCATTACAAGGAGACTTAAGTTTGGGCTCCTTCCGCAAGGATTAACTTATTATTGTTTGAGATTGCCCCAGTTTGTTTAGTCGTTATTAGAATACTTTGTGTCAACAATCGTCGGTTTCAGTTAAGTTGATACTTCTTTCAAGAATCCGCTTTCACAGTAGACTATTACTGATATCTAATCATTTGTTTATGTGGCATTGGTTAAAGATAATATATTTTTTATTATCAATAAAAAGTATGGAAGATTTGTGATAGCTTTTTAGCTAGCAGCGCCCGACGGTTTCACTCGTGCTCCTATTGATCGTGGCGTCACGGTACAACTGGAGCCTTCCCCGTAAAAGGTTTATTCGGGGAATTGTAGCCGAATTGGCCCGACACGATCGATGAGGTCACATGACATTATAGTTATACCGTCGCATTTCGTGCGGTTCGTAAGTAGCCGGTTGCCTGTTGGAGAAAGAGGAGGGTCCGATTTCTCATTTGCCTATATAAATACTGAGTGAAATACTAAGATTATCGCGTTCAAAAAACAAATAAAGAATCTCCTTTATTTTTGTAAATATATGTATAGAGAGAAGGTATTTCTTAACGAGTTCAGAGCTGAAAAGTGGTTAATCCCAATTAAGTAACACTTAATTAAGAACGTTTGATGAGTGTTGGTGGACTTACTTTTCTTCGATATCTTTGGCCTTGTCTCTGACGTCATGGGCCGTGTGCTCTTCGTCAAAGTAGAGCTTCTTAGTCTTGTCTATGTCCATGACGGTCAATTGAAGCTCTTTATGGGCTTGTGAGAGACTGTCCGTGCACTGTGTACAAATAATTAACATCCATCATAAGGTATTGTTGCATTGTATCCAAATTGAGTCAAAGACGAGACAGGAGGCATGGCTACGGTGTCGCCTGTGGAGTGGTTTGTATGAGTCTGTATGAATCGAGAACCAAACCAAAATATACATTTTGCACAGTGGGCATTGGTCTTATGCAACCAATAAAATGAAAATGTTGCTTATGTACATATTATACGTCACTGAATTTAGTGTTATTATTTTAAGAAAATGTGCACACCGCATGATATCGATAGAAGCTCACGCGGACAAAAGTCAAAGATCCCAGGCGCGTCCGCTCTACTGGCGAGTGGACGTGTGCAGTGCCTTAGAGCAGTCCTGTATAAATATGGAGTGTATTTGTCACTTTTTGATAGAAATTCATATTATAACTTAAATAAGAAATATACTGTTTATACTATTTCCACAAATTTAACAAATATAAATAAAACATAAATGAAAATAATATAAACAGTATATTTTTGTTTAAGTTATAG
The DNA here is from genome assembly GCA_017140195.1 of Eumaeus atala. NCBI lineage: Eukaryota > Metazoa > Arthropoda > Insecta > Lepidoptera > Lycaenidae > Eumaeus > Eumaeus atala. The sequence goes on along the minus strand of JAFELO010001206.1, from coordinate 224,665 downwards.
ATCTGTATATGTATATAAGGAGGGCACTAGTAATAACAATAGTCTATAAACTTATTGCCTAGTACCTATGCTAAGTACCGTAAGAACTTATCTTACAGCTACTAGACAGCGGAAATACTTTTGTAAATTAAACAAATTTTATATATTTAAAGTTATTTTATAATACATATGCGCATAATACTCTATGTATTATGCGCGTATGTATTATAAAAATCCAACATCCATGACCTAGGCGGAGTTCATGCCCACATGTGTAACGTTTTCGGCATACCCGCTTAGGTCTTGCTGCGCCAATCGATCGTTAAATGTGTGTACAGTACTCATGGATATGCATAGCCACTTAGATTGATTAGTAGTCACCTTAAAAATCATTAATTAGTTAGTCATGCGCTATGCCCTGCTCCTCTTATTTTTGACGATTCTATCTCAAAAGCTTAGTTGCTGGGGCCCAACATACATAAACAAATATTTTCCTGCATTATCCAACCCTATGATTGGTAGCAATTATAAAATGTATCCATCGTCTAATAGAGGTAATAAAATCGCTTAAGAGTAATACAAGAAAGTATTTTGTATTTTTAAATAATAAATAGTAGAAACTCGCTAAGATAATTGGTTGGACGGGTCTACAAACAGAAATCTTTAAAAAGCTTTTAAGCGAGAGAGAGATTTCCACCTCCGCGTCAGAAGCGAAGGCTTCCTTTACAGATTAAAAATAAATTCAATTAAGCTCGTTTATTAAATCGCTAATAGCTTCTTATTTATATTTTCTCGGAGGCTAGCAGAAAAGAGGCTTTATTTATTTTCATACATTCATAAAGTTAAAGATTAACTTCTTTAGCATCATCTAATCCCAACCCCTCATTCGGAGTAACTAAGGACCAGCAATCACACAGTTGTCATCATAATAAGCAGTATTTCCGTTGCTATGCACACACCATGTGCGCATTTGTTACAACGCAGGTACATATATATTTTAATACACCCACGTTACAAAGACAAATGTGAGATACCTCAACCGTTATAATCAGTCAGACTATTCGGGCTGTAGAAATGATAGACCTGAAAATATTTTCGGTGTGCGAGCGCTCTAAAAGACTTCAACACGCTTTTTGCCCAAAAAGGAAACATTTTTCTGCAATAATGATTGTATTACTGACAGTTCTTCAAGTTGATTATGTATTTAGTGAGACTAGTTGTGGATTTACACTTACACGAATTGCTGTACCTTGTCAAGTCTTTTCGTTTCATATCCGTTGTAAAGGTGTCAAGGTGCCCCACCACGGTTTAAGGCTTATCGTGGCAGTGGAGCTCAGTAGCCTGGGGGAACCTAGACACCTTGGGCAAAGCCAATTGAACCAAGGAGGCCTCTTTGTACCCGTCTTATAAGAAGATGGGACTATAGAGCAGGAGGGAAGCCGCTCCTCGTATCCCTCTTTCAAGACGGAGCAAGGGGCGAGGATGGGAACTGCACCCCATTGCACTGTCCCAAAGTTGGTGGGGTTGTTCTGTGGTACGCAACCCCATCTGTGGACGTGGCGTCGGTGTCTTAGGGAGCTGGCTAGCCGTTGAGGTGCCCTGATGATTTTATGTTCCGGGGCACCTCACCAAAGGCGGCACTGATGACACTCACGGTGATGGGTAGTCGGCATAAAGTATAAAGTATTGAAATAAAATACATACTTTAAATAATGTTATTTAAATATTTTTAATAGTGTACAAAGAAGCAATCGCCGCCTTTAGGACTATTATAATTGTAATGAAAATATGTTGCACATCCCCTCCAATGGGCCATTGGAAATCAAAAAAATTATGGTTGCATTATATCATCGCAATACAGCTCTCATATAAGTGTTAACGAAAAACAGGCGTCACGGACAAAATCTAGCTAGTGAACAATAAACGCACCGAATGGTTTATTCATTGATGAATGCAGAGTACCACTGTAAGAAGGTAATTTAATATCCGTCGAGAGTGCAAGTCTGGGAAAATTTGTATTGATGTAAATAAACCGAGAGGCACGGAGTGCGAATATGCAACTCAAACTGGAGCAGGTTTACGACGGAATAATGTTAGTCCATATTCCTTTTTTGGAATGTGGCCAACACGCCTTTTTACTAATGTTGCCTATTCACAACGTTACTTTACTAAAGAAAATGCTATGTAAAACAATTTAACGTAATCATTAATTTATATCATAAAGAACTCATGCTTACGTGGGGGTTGGAAAAAAATGTTGTAAACTGCCATGCATTATTGAATTTTAAATGTCTTCCTACTTACCTACTATGTCTTCTAAATGTTTATTGTAAAAGTCTAACATCTTGTACACGACAAATATAGGTACCTTATGGTGAGAAGGTGACATTTTTTTTGTTACCAAGTTATTTTGAATATAATATGTAATACAGCCAGAAATGGGTAAATTAGACGAACTGCCAGCTAATAAATAATGAATGTTGTTTATAAACAACTTCTATATAGTCTTCTATATCTCATTTCAAATTTATGTAAGAGCTTTTGCATTGCAACCGAATTGGGCCGTCACATCCTTGTAGATTCGGACAACTCGAGTCATGTGTCGGTGCTGACTCAACAAACTATAGAAATGCTACGACGTAACAATCTTACGTCGGCGTAGCAGATGTAGCCGACTGTAAGGAGACTTACATCAGAAAATGTAGGTGCCACAAAGTTAAAAGTTACTAATATTAAACCTGAAATTAATAATAATCAATCAATAAGAAGAGTGGTAGAAGTAGAAATCTTAATACTTCGGTAAATGTAGATATTGATTTCAATTTTGAATGACTATTGACTAACAATAAAATAATGATAATTGAAATAATAATGCATAATTATTTAGCAGCATCTAGTTACAAACTTGTCAGTAAGTATCCAGTAAGCTCCATCAGTTGTATGATGAACGCGCAGCGAATGTGTTGATGGAAAACTCGCTCATCGTTCGCCACCTTTGCTCGTGTTTGATCCGTGAAGCGAACCCCAAACTTTATAAATTTGTCACGTAAGCTAGTGATGTGATAAGGCTAGACGACCATCGCTTTTTCGCGGAGGGAAACTTCTGGATGAGGAGAGCCGAAGACCGGGCACAGGTGAGGTTTATGTCCAGCAGTAGACTAACGTCTACTGAAAAGAGAGAGAGAGAGAGAGAGAGAGAGAGAAGAAGAGAAGCTAGTGATACTGAATAAACAGCAAACAGTTCCTAAAACTTGGAATTTTGACGCCCCAACTTCAAGATGCTACGAAAAAAATTGGTCTTGGTCCCTAACCTAGTAATTTGTAAATTATAAAATGCAACTTTTACATCTGCCACGCGTTCTATCCTTTAGACAACATTTTCATGTACATTATTAAAAAGGAAAACCCAAATATCGCACTGTAAAGAAATTTATCAGAAATCAAGACTCCTAATTATACACACATCTTAACCCTTAACATTCCAACTACACAAACTAGTTAAAATTCATGCCTTGACCTTGCAACCATCGCATGGATGTAATGTGAAAAAGGCTCATGATATTTTTTATTTAATGTCACATTAAAGAGGTACTTATAATGCGTTGGTGTGCAGTTTTATAATTATCACAGAAGCAAAACTATTCTTTGATAATTATAATGACGAAATAATTTTGCATTCATATTGTTATTATCTAGTTAATTGACATCACCGTTAAATCTTCATTATTATATATAACACAGAATGCTGGGAATCCCATGGGCATAGGGAATATCGAAATGGTCGTTATTCCGAATATGTCGGCGTACGGATTTGGAATATGGAAACGTAAATGTGTGTTGGAATTATGCAATAACTCCATCGCATAATTTACCTATCCTCAGTACCCAAATTTACTGTAGGCCTTTGTATCTAGCGTGGAGGGTTGGAATGCGGTTGACTCATACGCCAAAACTGTAATGCGTAAAAAAGAGTTTTTTTAATTTTTTTATTAGAGAGGCAGGCAGACAGAACTCGATAGGTGCAAGATGCAGGCACCGTAACTTGTCACCTTAGGAAGGGTCGTAGAGTGACGGTTTGGGGAAGTCGACGCCCATTCCTTGAGACCCGAGAAGTTCGGTGTACCGCGTGTTCCGGCACATCTAAACGTAATAAGGAGAACTCTCTCGAGAAGAGTTTCCAGGGACACATGGTGGTAGAGTAGCAGTTGTACGTCATCGCGTTCCCGTGGCTCTTCCTATTGGCAGATAAGAATGAATACCGCTGGGGTTTAGTAGGTAGGGGGAGCTCCCGAGTCCCACATATGCTCCAGGTTTTCCCCATCCTGGGGGCATGCCAAAAAGCAATCCCCAGCGAGAAACAAAAAGTTTGTATCTAAATTCTTATCTGGTCAAGTAATATTTTAATTTGTTAATGCTTTGTCAATATTTCAATATAGGACATTATGTGGTACAACAGTATATAGTAAGGTATCTTTATTGGCTTTCTTGAGCTACTAACCGAAGGACCAGGACCTAACAATCCAGACCAAGATATCCTCGTCAACGTCGTTACAACTTACATTTTACGAAAACATTGCTTTTGATGGAGGATGAACGAAAGGGCGCGAGATGACAATTAAGAACGACACGACGAGTTTCCTAGAACTATAGCGATATTGATATTTATAATCGGGCGCAACTTGTTTGTTAAGTTTAAAATAGGCCGCTTCTGAATGTTGAAGAAAATGTTACTTTGTTATCGCGTTTACTGGACTCATATTCCAGATAAAGTAAGATTAAATGTTGATATGTTTACACAAAATATCAACACTATAAACAAATAATATTTAATTTCCTGTAGATGTATTTTATGTAGTAACTACAATGTCCAATTGCTTATTTTATTTTGGTTTATTACATTGTGCACGATATTTTTTCTAGACTAGTGGCTTGTACCTACCAGGTCAAGTTATATTGACTGTAAATAAGTTTGGTCTCGATTTTTTTTAGTGCACTACATCTCAATGAAGGTTTCCGTTACAGTGTACTATCGTCCCTCTTGGCCATTTTCAAACTGTAGCTTAAGTTATATTCGTTCGATCGCATGAGTCACATTCCCACAATAACTCTTAAATGATCTCTAGTTTCTTACACAACTCGCAACTTGGTACAACTCGTACAAGGTAGAGTAAGAATTGATCCTCTTGAGATACGCGAATTTTTTTCCTAGAATGTGTTCAGTAAATCAAATTTAAATAGAGTGGCCAACAATTTATAATAGAGTTAAAACGAATGAGCTGTAGACCACACTACCGAAGTAAAATTTCTTTAAATATTTGAAGCGTAACTGGCTATGAGAGAAAGAGTAAAAGAAAATGTGTGCTCACACCTATTTTGCGTGCCCCTACAGTTATATACGAAAAGTAACTCTCTCTCTTTCTATCTTTACTAAATTATATCTCCCGGTCAACATCCGTTTGTTCGGCACGATCACATTTTTCGTAACGCTGACATCCGAAGACGGGTTTACAATACGCATATTTATTCCTGTGAAGTAGCATTTCATTGCAAAATAATGTTTAAAGAAATATTTCGATTTGGAAGTAAATTTAATTTCCTTCCATCAATGATTGAGCTCTGTGCTACGATTTAATGTTTCGAATAGCAGCGACAGCTATCGATGTGTATCGTGTTCAGATTACATCTGCAGTATTCATTTAATTCTCTTTGTTATGGAGGGAAGAGACGTAGAATTAAGGAGAATTCTGTATGAAATTGAGTTCTAGAAAAGCATCGGCAGCGTTATCGAAGACAAACACGTTTAAAATGGAAATTCAGAAACGAGTTATGGAATCTTGGTAGATAATAAAAATAATAATAAAAGATAATAATCTTATACACTTTACGTAAAAATATTTTGAGATTATATATACCTTAACGATAAATGGAGAAATGGAAATAATAATATGTAGACTTATCACGCTACGTTAGCATAAACCCTTTTTTTGACGCGGGGAAACGCATTTACGCGGCTTCTCTGGCCCTGGGTGGGGTACAGTGGTGTGTGGTGCTCGCGGCACATTATAGTGCCGAATACCCACAAAAATCACTGCGAGTACCGCCAGTGCCATATTCGGTGAGGTGCCCCGGAACAACAAATCATCAGGGCACCTCGACGGCTAGTCAGCCCTCTAGGGGACCGACTCCACCTCCACAGATAGGGTTGTCCCGCAATACAGGATAACCCCACCAACTTTGGGAGTGAGGTTCCTATACCTCCATCCTCGCCCCTTGCCACATGCGCATAACCACCGCCACCCCTTTCTCCTTTGTCCCCTCTTCTTATAAGAGGGGTACAAAGAGCATTCCCCTCGGTTCAATTGGCTTCGCCTGGGTTCACCTCAGGCTACTGAACCGCACCGTCACGACAAGTCTTGAACTGTTTTGGAGACGTTATCACAAACTTGTGCTTAATACCTTAGCTTGTTGACGTTGTGTTCCTGTAACTACGAAAATATATCTAAAACTTCATAAATGTAAGAAATATACTCTTCTGAGTGGCTGGCTGACATACAACGCACACCCGTAACATAGAACGACGTAAAATCTTGAAATTTGGTACAGAGATTGCTTTCTCGTGTAAATCAGCACTAAAAAAGAATTTTTGGAAACTCAACCCCTAAAAGAGTGAAATTAATAATATATACTTTGTTACGTAATCAAAACCACGGGGTGCTGCTAGCTGGCATTCGAACCCGAGACCTCTGGCGTAACTCACTCGGCATACCCGCTTACGTTACCACTGCACCAATCAGCCGTCAAATGAATCGCCATCATGCATGGCACTAATGCATAACATCTATGCATCATGGAACTACGTCTTTCTGGAATTTTCTTATATTTTTTACTCCACGCAATCGACTCTCGCCAATAATTAATCTTTAGCACTATTCCGAAGGTAAGCGTAACTTTTCTGAACTGGATTCAGTTGAACACTTTCACAGGTCCTCCTTATCTCTACCCTCCACACTATTTTGTAAACAGATGGATTGAGTTTCACAAGGAGACACATCCGCTGTGACGCACTCAAATAGAGACAAAGTTATAGCACGATTGTATTGACATAACATATGTTAGATTAAAGTGCAGGACTTAATTAACTTTGCCAGAACGTGTGGTATTAGCACCCGTCGTTCTTATCACCAGTCATACACTCACACACATGGGCCGTTGTAATTGATATCAAGACAGGTCATCTATGGCTACTCTCACAGTACTTGGACCATAAATAATAAATTGTTTAACTAAAAAATATTTTATATTACATTGTAGTTGCAAAATTTTATTTAAAAAATATGGTATCCAACTAGTCTTACTTCGCTCAATTAGACAAGATACGGGAAACCTGCAGCAGGTATTTGTCAGCTGTCTGCTTTAACCTTTTTTAGAGTTCCGTGCCCAAACGTCAAAAAACGGACCTTATAGTTTCATCATGTCTCTCTGTCCGTCTTTTTTTAAATCTTTATTTTTGGTCTACTGATTAAAAATGAATAGGTGTCAATACATATTTTAGAGGTTTTGGATTTTTACCCTTAAGGGGTATAATTCGTATATTTTATATACTGGAAGTCATCATTTTTGAAACTTTGTCTTCAGACTCTTTTATTACCAATAAATAGGTGAGCATTGATATGCTTTATATAAATGCTGATGCATTTATGGGAATATTACTACAAAGGATACCGGAGATATGCAGGTGAAACTGCGGAGCTCTGCTTGCAGATATGTATAATGTCACGTCATATAATATAGATAGATAGGCTAGAGCCCGTCCATTTCGGTGCATCTGTGATTTATGTAAAGTTTCGGCCTGGTGGTGGACGTGCAAAAGTACGTAAACCACAATGTGGTTTCGCGTAGTTCACTGCAGGCACTTGTGTTGAGTGCACTAGTGATGTATTTATTCCTCTTCTGCATGTCGATGACACAAGATATTCTACATATCCGTACTAATATTATAAAAGAGGAAACATTGAATTGTTGGTTTGTTTCTATGTTTCATTTTAATAGGCTGTGTAATTTCTGAACTGATTTT
>JAFELO010001206.1:157249-208095 GCA_017140195.1 Eumaeus atala | reverse complement strand
GGGGTGGGTGTCGCTCTAGGGTGAATTCGGAGGACTTCGAGGTGTTGGACGACCTTTCCTCCCTGGCGTCCTTGTCGGAGGCTGAATTAGGGAGCAAGCGACTGTTTACGGATGGGTCTGGGGACTCCGGTTCTGATACTAGTGTTGGGGGCGATTTTGGATTTAGGTCACGTTGTGTGGCCAGGAGGGGCAAGACGCATTCGCTGACGGGAGTAAGGGCGGCGCTACGCGAGCTCCTATCTGAAGAGAAGGAGGAAGCATTTGAGGAGGCACTGCGGAAGAGGGCGTTCCTAAAGGAGAAGGAGGGAGGAGCGACCCAGACGGCGACTCCTATTATTCTGGAGGATGTCAGTCGCTGGGGGGCCGAGGAAGTCATGGTGGCGGCGGAGGCCAACCTCAATTTGATACTCAATGTCACATGTAAGTCGACCAACTTGAAGGGCCCCCCCCCCCCTTCAAGTTGGTCGGCTACGCCTCCGAGATTAAGAAAGCTGCGCGATACATCAGGGAGATGATGGAGTCCCTGGTGGTCCGCAAGGAGGACGGGGAAGTGAGGCGGCTGAAGGCCGACAACGCGAAGTTGCAGCTGGAACTGGGCTATACTGGGCGATTTAGAGGAGGGGCGGAAGAAGTCGGCCGTTTTGAGCTTACAAGTCCCGCCAACAACAACACATCATCACGCCAGTTCCCTAACGGGGTACACAGACAGGGAAGCGCCACATGTCACGATCGTTACAAACCTATTGTATGATTGATTTTTCTTTCTATTTCAATTGTCCGTCTACAAATTTTTGGCTTTCGCCACATTCAACGGCTAATGCAATCGTAAATTATATATTAGTTATGTCATCATCATCGGCCGGACGACGTCCACTACTAGACATAGGAGTCCCCCATGGAGTGCCAAAGGCCATATTTGTTGTATATACATGACTGTTTCTCATAGCATCCATAAGCAAACTTAGAATAAATCGAAAGGCTCATAACAATATCAGTAAAAAAATCACTACATTAAAAAGCTTGTGCATCCCGTGCTTTAAGCATTAATGACTTGGTATTAGTTCTTAGTTCTTCTGGATAGCAGATGTTCATATACCAAATATAGGCCCTTATTTTATATTAGCACTTAACATGAACACCTCAACATATAAGATAGGAGAATCTATGAAATATAAGAACGAACTTTAAAAGAAAATACATTTTTATTACATTTTATCTAAAGCTGTTATTTTTTAAATGTCCGCGGCATGTTAGTATTAACACCATTTTACAAAACGTCAAGATGTAATAACATCTCCGCTAGGATATTGAACGGGCTAGTCTGACAACTTTTCACACCAAAATATGAGCGGGAAAGTGTTAAAGTACGTTCTACTTATAAGAAGCCGTCACAAAATAGCTTACATTTCTACGCTGCGCTACTTTTACATTCACGAATACATCAATAAAATATGCATCGTAAAGTAATGGAAGCCGGAGTAGCTTGAGATATTTACTTAAAGCAGTTTCATATTTTATACTCTACGTGAAAAGCGTTGCAATATAAACTTCAATAACATTGAAGATTAAGGAAATCCAGTTCTTCGAAGTAACTAACTACTTTTGAAACTTTTAAACTCTACAAAAATCTGATTATATGGCTAGCTGGATACATTATACAGTAGGCAATGTACCAACTGTGTAATATTTGTGCCCCGACCAGGCCTGTCAATGGACAATGGTCGGGGCGCTGCTCCTGTGGAACGGAAGGCTCTGGCCGTCAGCTTTATTGTAACGAGTTAAGAAGTGAGCACATTCGTATATACTTAGGTATCAACAGAATCCCTTGTTTAAATTTTCTCTCTATAAGAATATAATTTACATTTTTGTGGGATGTGAGTAGCTATAGGTCTCGCGTAATGACCGGTTCAGGTATGATACATTTATTTATAATTAGGAACACTGCGTCCAAGCTACGCTAGAGCAATGATATTTCTTTTAGTTTAAACTATTTAAAGAGCGCGGTAGGAAAAAGATATGACGTGAGAAATCGGGGCAGCCAGCAATCGAGTGTAACACTAGAGTAATAGCGTTTCCTGTTAGTCTCTGCGCAAGTTGCACATCACTAACTTTCCTTTGGGCATGAAACTAGTCGCGTGTCGGGCACACACGCAGTGGATTGTTTGATGTAAATGGCTGTCACGGTGTTCGTTGAAGGATGCCTATTCTTATCAGAAAACAGTAGACGATGACGAGATTTGCGTATAGGAACAAATAAGTTACTAGCTGTACAAGTTTTATGTCATATACAACGCCGTAACGGACTTAAAACGCCTTAAAAACAAAAGTAAAAATATGTTGCAACAGTTCTTTTGTTAAGGACATTTAGATCACATGTTACGATGCTAATCGCATGACTGCACGCAACCTGTATTCGAACATCACATACTAACCATTTCTCCTCAGCTCCATCCACCTTGATGTCAGGGATGGTTGGTATTTTCTTGTTCAGATATGCGGATGATATTTTCAGTAGTGCCTAAAATAAAACATTTGTTGCAATAAAATACTTTGCTTAAGAGATTGTGAGCTTCCGATATTGTTTTTTACTTTAAACACTAAAAGTGAAGATTTCGGACTTCCTGACGATAAGTAGACAAATGGACTATAGTTAAACACAACTAAAGGACAGTAGGATAATAAAGACTGTATTTATCGCTCTGGGGAAAATTCTACTGTCGCTTAAGTTTTCAACTCAAACTTGTTTGCTGTTGAAAGGTCAACACTCTAATAATTATTGTTTCATATTCATTTTATGGCGTAGGGTTATTGCCACATCGCATGTGAATCCGGAGGTACTTCCGAGGATGTACATCTTGCACTTATAACAAGGTTATAACGTATTTTGTACTTTTCCAAGAAAGGAAGACGATGGATGCACCATGTGTCGGATGTTATGGTCATTTATTGTGTGGTGTACTTTATGCATTAAACATGTTCATCCATGATATCACATATAATAATTGTGCTCAATCTTGTTAATACCTAGATAATTCAGTTATTGGTCTACATTATTACCTCGGAATAAGATTTTTCAATCGCCGAGCGTTTGATGGTGTAAGTACGCAGATCCTCCAACAAGTCGCACTCATGCTGGTTCTTGGCATGAAGCTTCGCAATTTGTTCCGTGTGCAGGTTTTTCAGAAACTTGGTGTAATTGCTCTGTGAAATGACATACCGCATTATAATCCAAAGAAGATAAAGATGTTTGTTAACAAAGCCGAGCCGTGCTGAATATGAATGAAAAAAATAGCCATTATTGTTAGCGAAAATAGGTAATGCTAATTTTCAGCAGCGCTTAATAAGTTAAATGGTATTTTGCATAATTAATGGCTTTCTTGAACTAAGCTTTAATTTAGAAAGTAACCGTTTATTTTATATGAATGTTGTAAGCGAATATACTTATAAATGAAACTTATAAATTCGTTGTGATTGAAAACTGCGAAAATTCAAAGCCATTATGACACAAACAAATTAGTTAGTAATTATAATATTAACTATTAATATCTTTTGTTAGTCTGTTTTTCCTCTTTTGAGAGCCTTTTAAAAGACAATTGCATTTCTTGCAATTTATGCACTCGTGGTTTACCACTCGAGCTTCAACTTCTACCTTGAGTGGATTGCACAACTATTTTTAAATGTGTTTTTTCTAAATAATTTACATATATAATTAAGTTAATATGGCATAAAACATTAGTAACCGGAAGCCATTAGAAGTCTCCACCTTTTAGCAAAACAAAATAACGCTCCCAGAGCGCGCTAGGGACATGATTGCGCGAACACTTAGGCCCTTTTGTTTTAAGTATATTCAGAACTGAACTCGCGCTCTGAAGCCTCGCCACAACTCTCATTCTGATTTAACGGTCAAACAACGTATTGAAGCAAGCGACGTAAATTAGCAGTGATGTGTTGCTGTATGACTCAAGCTCTAAATACATAATGGAAGGCTTTATACTAGAACAAAGAGAATGCAATCATTTATGAAAATTTAATTTATATCATGGACCGAGAAATCGGTGAAGTCTGTTGACTACCGACGCCTATTTACCAGATGCGTTGTCCTTGACAATGCGACAGCATCGCTGTCATTTTATGGCGGTGTCGTGTGAGTGGGTTATACCTCTCCGGTAGTGTCGTCTCAATTTGGCTGATGCACAACACTACCTCCTGTTTTGGCAGAAGGAATCGTAAAATTGTAGTATTATAAGAAATATTAACGGAATTACAATCAGATTGGCCGACAAGATGTACATTGCTCACTCAAGACGAGTGTGCGCACCATAAATATAATAAATATAGAGTAGGGAAGCCATAAACAGGTGTATGACTGCGAGTGTCCGTGTTATATATAGAAGGAAGATTAGAATTACATTACCATCTTTATCTCTTTAATCTCACTTGTTCAGAGAGAAATAAATGACAGATGAGAGACAGATTGTAGACCACAATTGCTTTCTCTTTTGACTTATACGGACGCGTTTCCGGCTGGCCTCTCTATCTATATATTGCGACAGTATGTATGACATAACCTCTGTTCGTATATGTCAATAGGAATCGGTTGTATCCTACAGTCACGTGATCTCACGCTAAATTTCTATCGACGAATTAAAAATGGATGTCATGGTTAGGCAAATCGTACATAAATATCACACATGAATGTGTTTCAAACTATTATTATGACTTGTATCATTTACGCAAAAAAATCTGGTTGGATTTGTTTAAAAATTACACGGCACAAACAGATTACTATATACGACGCAAAAATACTTTTGATTTGGTAAAGAAACTAATTAGTTCCCTCTGGATAGGCCAATACGGGCGCGACCGCGGGGCACAGCTAGTGTTTGTATAAAGCCTTCATTTGTGTGTCAGTTTTATTGTAGAATGTTGGATAGTTGTGCCATCTAGCGTCTACTTCTATACTCACAGCCGAAATCCTTTTAGAAGACTAAACCAAATAACACTTTGTAAATAGAAATTCCATGTGATTATTTCTAAATCATAATGTTTAAAAAGTAAATACTTATACGTTTTGTAATCGACGTCGTTGTAATTTGTATTACAATTTAACTAAATTCATAGAAACATTCTGGAAGACGCAGAATCCCTATGGTGTAGTATTAACTATTAAGTACCTGATGGGCGACATTATGTCTTAGAAACAAAGCTCTCTAATAAAAGGACGTTCAAAAAGTAACTGTAAACAAACTCTCTTTTATATTTCTTCGAATATAAAATGACGTATGTGGGTTTTAGGGAAGTAAAACTTCATTTATTTACAAATATCATAATAAACAACTTAAAAATAATTCAGCAGAACACCTAAGATCCGCGCGCCACTTTACTAATTTGTCGAGAACATGTCTGGACATGCAAAAAATTTATGGTCTCCTTGAAATAAACGTGATATAATGCGCGTTAAACCGCTATGCACAACCAGTGCGGAAATAAATTAAGTGTAAAGAACGAAATAAAAATTTCATAAGTGGTAAATATCTTAAAAACACAAGCGTAGCGATTAACTGCGCTATAATGGGCTGCACTATTGTCGGAGATTTCCTGACACAGAAAGATGAAAAGGAAGACTGCACTCTAGGAGCACGTGTCGGATGATCAGAGGCTGCACTAGCGCAAGATACGGCTGAGGCTACTTGCGAAGTCTGTATATATTACTAATTGTTATTATGTCCCATGTCTGCCTCGTGGATTAACGGTAAACATGTTCAAACACAGACGTGAGGTCCTGGTTCGGGTCCCGAGTCGGGCCAAAGTGTCTTGTATGTGCCTTCCCATGAAATAGGAGAATGAGGGAATTGAGAGCGTACTATAATATGTCTTGCGAAGTTGGCTAGTCTCTATAGTGATGCAAGAACGACACTATTATTGTTATTTATTCTATCGCAAAACGAACTTGTACCTTTAAGTTGGTCAGCACAATACTGTTTGTATCCGAACTGAACGAAATGAAGACTGTGCAGTTTGGTTTGTATTTGCCGAAGGAGGGCAACAAGTTCGTAACAATTTCACAGAAAAACGATTGTTTGCACGCTTATATTAAAGTTAATAAACTTGGTTTCTAAGTCTATTACAGTGATAAGGACAATTATATGCAATCTGTATCAAAATACTAGACCAGCAATAGGTCATGAAGTTGTCATAAGTTAATATTCCAATGTCAACGTGGTTTACGGACGTGGGAATTTAAGTAATATTACATAGTCTATTACGGTAACAGTTGACTCGATTCACGTCGCTACGTCAAGAAGCCGCTGCAGAATTAATGTGATGTCTGTGTTAAAGTCGGCTAATCATCTTCATTAACTTGGCTTTGAGTGTTTTATGCCTTTGGTAATATTCATCTCTAAAACAATTATGTTCTTTTTAAAGGACAAACGAGCTATCACTGGCTGTTTTTATAGGAGACACGATGCCACTGACAGACATACAGATACACACGCTAAAGTCATAACGTTAAAGTCCTAAATTTAATCACGAACTGCTCCTCTTTGGTAAGGAATTCCAAATTTAAACTTCTACAACTGTTTACTCATGTGTTTATGCTTTGATGACCGTCAGTCATTTGTTTTTTTTTTTTCTATTTTTTCTGTTTGCGTCACTCATTTTACAAAATGGAAAGCTTAAAATATTGCATTGTTTACAAGTACAAGCTCCGCGTGGCACTAGTGCTGCGGAAACGACTCGAAATGTGAATGATGTATGGCGGTCGTGATGTAAAAGAAAGGTGCCAACGGTTATGGAAATTTTGATCTGCAGAAAAAGCCCCAAGTTGATAATGAAGAGTTGAAGGCCATTGTGGGAGTGGATAAAACTGTTTCAATTCACTTGAAGTAAATTGAGAAAATTTATAAGCTTGAAAGGTGGGTACCTTACGAATCGACTGAAGCAAACCGACAACCGCGCGTCGGCTGCTATATGCATATATATAATAATGAAGGTATTTTAAGGCGAATCATTACCTGTGATGAAAAATGGATTCTTTACTATAATCGGAAGCGCTCAGTTCAATGGTTAGATCCTGGCCAGCGAGCCAAATCCTATCCCAAGCGAAAATTAACCACAAAAAGATTTAACTTGTAAGTGTTTGGTGGACTAGTGCCGGTATTGTTCATTACAATTTTCTCAAATTTGACCAGACTATTAAGGCTGATGTCTATTTTCAGCAATTGCGAGACGTGATGGAAATGTTAGTGGCTGAACAACCTAGGTTGGCACGCCACTGCTGCTTCACGACAACGCTAGACCACACACTGCGCAACAGCGGCTACCAAACTAGAAGAGCTTCAATTGGAAAGTCTAAGATATCATCCGTGCTCCCCGGACATTGCTCCCCTTTTTTCGTAATTTGGATAACTTCTTGTAATGGAAAAAATTTAACTCCGTTGGGGCAGTCCAAATCGCCTACAAAGATTTTATTGATTCCCGTCCGACTGATTTTTTTACTAAGGGGATCAATGAACTGCCTATGAGATTGCAAAAGTTCATAGAAAATAATGGTTCTTACTTTGATAGGTCAAATATATTATATTAAAAATATTCAACTTTTTGTTTCTCTCATACAAAACGCCAATTTCGTATATAGGGATAGGTCCTTACATTTATAGAAATGTTAAGTTAGAATATAACGTCACCGTGATAGCGCTCCCGGTAGACGTAGTCCGACTGATGATATTAAAATATTAACGTGTAAGTGAGGTGCAATAACGTCAACTTTTTTTTTTCTTTTTTTTTTCAGAGGGACCTATTACTGATGGCGGAGCTGTTGCCCTCGCCCCTACAGTTCGTCGGGTCTACGGAAGACTTTATGTCTTCAGGTTTTAGGTAGACGAAAGGGGGACAGACCCCCCTCTTTTCCCGCAGATGGGAAGAAGCATACCGGAATTTTTGTGGGCATTACCCTATCGTGATTTATTTTTGGGACCGAAAAGGGGGAAACGGTCCCCCTCCCCACGCCAGTGGGACGGCGCGCGCACGGTGCCGTTTAATTTTACGGGACGTGTATAAGGAGAGTTGAGCTCGTCTTTCGGTTTGGCTTGTCAGAGGAGGCCGGCCTCCTCCCCCCACCCACCGACGGATGGGGTCGATTTGCGCTTCAAATCGGCTAGAAGCCGTGATCATATTTTGTTTTTATTATTAGAACTCTCTAAAATCGCGTTATTTTATTTCTACATTCATCTAAGCTCACGTCTCACGGATTCGAACCCGGGCTCGTTTCCGTAAGCGGTGTGTGAGTTTGTCATTCTGTCAGTCATATGTCTTATAGCTGTGTAACTATATGTAAGAATAACGTCAACACTAACAATAATATATTAATACAAAGGAGATGAGACAAGGCCAAAGAGGCTATAGAACACCAAGTTATGTTTGCTTTGAATTCTCGTAATTACTATTAGCGGTAGTGTCATGATGATTTGCATCTTAATTATATCGCCACTACCACTGGAGGATCCCTCAATCACATTATTGTGTATGTCAGCGGTGTCTTGTATTAGTAAAGCTTGATTGCCCATTGGAAGGAAATAATGTATCAAAAGCTTCTGCCTCTTGTTTGCTACCTTATGTTATAAATAGATTACAATTCTGTCTGTTTAATATGAGTCTGCATCTTAATTTGTAACTTTGATAAAAACTACTGTACCGATACATTCCGATCAGTGAAGATAATTACAAAATATAGCAATTTATTTATAATTAGAAAAGGCAGCAGTTATCGATTTCTGCAGAGGTAATTTACTTGCTGTTCTATATATAACTGACGGCGTGCTATTTTCAAAAAAAAAATTAATTAAAAGGCAACAATATATCGCATTACACCAAGGTGTAACGCAAAGATTAGAGCGAGAAGGCGAGGAATTTCTCATTAAGAGAGGAGTAAGGCAGAGGGACCCACTGTCTCTAAAGATATTTCGAGCGGAGCTCGAGTCCACCATTAGGCATTAATTGTAGAGCACGAAATGTATAAGAATAGACGGGAAGTTACTAAACCACCTGCGCTTCGTAGATGACATTGTGGTGTTTTTGGAGAGCGCTACAGAATTGTAGCGCATGGTCAGCCAACTAGCGGAAGAAGGCAAATATGTGGCACTATCCTTGAATGCAACGAAAACAAAAAAATTTACAACCCACCCCAGCACCCCAGCAAGATATTAAAGTAGACCAAAAAAGTATAGAACATGTCAACGAATACATATATTTAGACCAGTTAATATAAGAAGAAGAAGAAGGGTAACCTTAGCCTGGAAGAAATATTGGGGACTGAAAGAGGTTATAAAAAACTGCTCGATCAACATTACTATAAAGAGAAGACTTTATGAAGTTGCAATTTTCTCTAAAGAAATGTCTCTAAGAGTGGAAGATAAAGATAGAATTGCCATATATCAGCGAAAAATGGAACGAAGTTTGCTAAGGCTGAAATTTTCGGATAAAATCAGCGACAACATTATAAGAAGAAAAACAAAAATAACAGACGCCGAGGTACGATTAAGGTTGCTTAAATGGCATTAGGCTGTATGTACAGCATATCCAACATATATGTATATGTTGGATGGAAAAAAAAATAGATGGACAAAACGATTAACAGAATAGAAAAAGGAATAAGGGAAGGCCAAGAAAACGATGGAGAGATATGTATACCTCACTGGATGCGACTGGCACGGAACAGAGAAGCGACTACTAAAGTGATATAATAATTAAATTGTTGTGTAAAACTTAGTAGAAATAAAATATTTTATTCTATTTTATAATGTATCGCATACCTCATAAAATCCCTCTTACATATGAACTTTAAAATTGAAATAAGTAATAAATAAACAGACATCAAAGCTTAAATAAGTGGATCATCTGAGTAGGTCCCGCAATATTTAGTTGGTGACTGATGATAATGACATGACTAAAAACTCAAATATCTTATTGGAAATAACAAAGACACGCGTATAAAAACACACGCTACAATCGATAAACTTATCAAAATGTGAATGAATTATTGAGGTCCTGAAAAGCTGAGCGAAAGATGTGAAACCATTTTTTTATTTTGTATAAACGCAAAGATGCCGCCACAGTCAATGCCGTCGCAGGTCTCAGCATACTTTTGTGCGGTCACCATTTCGCTATAAAATATCATAAAAAAACATAGAACCACTAGAGCTGCGGCTTAGGGAAACCAAAACCCAATACGGCGCAAAAATATTTCTCTCTCAAATCCAACACCTGTGTTGTATTTAAAAATAAATTGGTATCGGATGCCTAATTTTAACATTCTCTTTGACCAGCATATTTGGAAAAAACTCTTTGAAAGTTTTATTTATGCCGCGAGTTTAACACTTAAGTTATGCTTTGGTATATTTTCTTGTTTATATATTTCATTAATAATAAAAATCCACGTAAAATTAAGTAAACGTTATAACTTATCACTTTACAGGTTTTTGCTAAGGAGAAAATCGGACTCACTAAAAAATTAATGAACCAACGCAGTTCTACGGATAACTTTGACACATTAGGAGAAATGATACCTCAGTTCGCCAGTGACAAGTATGATATCACAATATACAATAAAGTCTCATATATACCACACAATATTGTTTTATTGTTAACTTGAAAATGTGTCAGCGAGGAAGCTTCAAATTGGTTCGGCTGTTCACCCCGAACATCAATAATATATTTCCAGCTTGCTCAACCACACTTTTGGTGTGTAAATTTAAGAAAAAGCTGAAATAAGTTTGTAGAAACTCTCAAAATGACAGACAGAATTAGCGACGATTTAACGGTCTTGTTAGGAGAATAAGCAACCAGTAGCCTTGCATACCGACTACCGCAGAAAGATCACCGCAACATATTCCAAAATTGTCAAACCCATGCAAATGTAAGACCTCGTGATTTTTAAAAGAATGCAAAACAATTTATTGCTGTATACTTGTAGAGCGTAAGTGTTATGACTTCTACGAGAAAATGTAGAGTCGCGTATGTGATGCGATATGTTAGTTGCATTCGCGAATAGCGAAGTTCATTTGATTATTACGAAGAACAAGATATTGTTCTTTTTATAATCTACATGTAAAATTAATTAACTTGTCTCTTTCAGATATTATGTCCGTGCGTACGATCATTATTACTTCCTGAACGCTGTTTTAAAAGGTGTGGGAAATGGCTACTGGTACTTGTTACATTTTCTTAATGGGTCGTTCTCAATGGATGCAAACATAGCTTTGTTAGCTATAAGCTATCATTGTAGTTAGTTCGTGTGCGAGACCGACTCGCAATTGGCCGTTTTTTCAATTGTTTGGTAATTAAAAAATGTTTATTCTTTAAATTATTTTCCTATTAATATCTTTTTAATAATCCTTTTTTGAATATCATTTATTTTTTATATTTTCACTTTCTGACGTTCTAACAGATATAAAATTAAAATATAATATAAATATAAAGCCGAAGAGTTTGCTTGTTTAAACGCGCTAAATTCAGGAACTACTAGCCCGAATTGAAGAATTATTTTTATTGAGGAAGGCTATAGGCTATACACCATGGCGCTGCGACTACTAGGACAAAAGATACACGGGCGAAATCGCGGTTGATGCTATTATAAAATATTATGATATTCGGGTACTTTAGATCAAAATATAGGTGGCATGAGAACAATATGCGTTGCATTGCTAACGTCACCAGTCAGAGGTGGGCGGGCAGCGGGCGGTTGGTCCACTCATCTTCCGTGCCACCAGACGAGCTGCATCATAAACTCTCAGCCAACGGCAAACAATGGACCTTATATGGACCACAACTTCAACTGAACATTAGAAACATGGATTTTGAACCATCAAAATCCATGTTTTATTATAGAACAAGATATTAGATATATAAATACTTGTGCGAAAGGCTATAAATTATATCGTAGATATATCGTTATCTATAACTTTGATAACATTTATTATTGACGAAAGCCAACTTAATGTGATACAAATATATGTCCAAAGGTAAATAGTGCAAAAACTTATGTAAATATATTTTTATTTTGATATGAGCTTAAGGACATGTTTACGCGATTAACCCTAAAAAGACGCAACATAGAAACGTACAAAATGTTAAAACTAGGTAAGATATTGATTTTGGCATGTATTAAAATCCGTATACTTCCCTTATACATAGCATCTAAAGGACCGCTGAACTTGTCGTTCAACGCCAGGCACCAATTGCTCAATTGGAGCTCAATGAATGCGTTAAGTATTGATACCGCAGAACTAAACTACCAATAGAACAACAATTGTATATCTATATTTATCCCACACGAATGTAATAATATTATATATGTCTGATTATGGTTATACAAAGCAATGTCACGGCGCCACGTTCGGTCGCAAATATATCTCTAACGATGACATCGTCATAACGCACGGTGATTAAACGTTCGCATGTCATCGACTTCCGTGTCCCTAGCCTTGTTACTTACTTTTCTAGGTGGAGGTTGCATGGTGAGGCACGCCGCAGGAACGGCGGACCACTGGTATTATCGTGTATCACGTAATTTGGATCGATGGCGACACAAGCAAGCGTCACAGAGTTCTGCCGCGTTCGTCCGTTGCACGCTCGAGGGAGACTTCGCGCATGCGTCCACTTCTACTCTCCGGTAGCATCCACGGCTCTTTGTAAGTCTATGGTTCCATGGAGTTCCACGAAATACAGAAGCTATTAACAACATATTTAAGTAATCGGCCAACAGATGACACCAAAATAATCTCATTGTCGTAAAAGAATAAATATATTTTTTATAAATTATGATAGTGGGGATTAAATTGCTTATGTTCATTAATTAAATAATAGCAGTGTATCGTTTTATATTTTTACACTACCTATTTTAAACACATATATCCTTTAAATCATGTTTTTTTTTTCAAATATATAATTAGGTTAGTCGATTATTTAGTAAGTTGAATTATAATTAAATATGTCGATTGCCAAGTTCGTGCTTGAGATAGCACGAGTACGTTTTCTTTTTCAACGGACTTGGCCCACCACTGTCTCCGGAATCGACAGCGGTATCCAATGGGAACCCTTTGATATGATCGCAACGAATTTAATCAGAAATAAGAAGGAAGAGTAGAAAGTCATTGCAGTGTCCTTCCCCAATGAAATCTGAGACGGTACATGACTGCAATGACTTATACAAGCCGAGAAATGAAGGGGTAGCCAGATGAAGACTGCTGCTATGCACCACGGAGGTGTATGCATACAAATAAATGTTATGTTAATATTGACTGCTCATTACATTTGCAATGTTACGATAAATCAGATGTCATGTTTATTTGCTGCCAGTAGTATTCATGACAAAGTTCTTTAAGAGCACGAAAGTTTCTCACGTTGTCCACGAGGTCACAATAGTAAACTACTCCAGTAACACCAAGAATCTATGAAGCATTATATTTCCCTCATCTTACACCAAATACTACACTCCCACGAGATATGATGTGCGGTTTGTTCGTATCCGTCACCTTCAATGTAGCGATTAATTGAAAAATAAAAAAAAATTGCTTTTAAATTTGTATTCCAACGCACCTGCCATTAATTGATTACGTTCTTAGTAGTAACGTCTATAGAATTAGATAATTAAATAGTTAAGTTTGTAGTGACCTACTACCTACCTGCTTAGTTTGATATTGAATAACATACAGGCAATACCGCCCAAGTGTGAGTCAGACTTACATTTCGAGGATTCCGTACCAACGGAAGGTACCATAATCACTTACCAAAGGTGACGAAGTAACACTAGCGAGCGTGTGAACTACTGTCGTACAAAAAGGACCACAAATATAAGTTCGTTATGTAACTTCAATCCTCCGTCAGTATTGTATAATTTATAGTTTAATTTCGTAATTCTAGCCGGGAGGTACATTTACATTTTTTTCTAAGCTAGAAAAATTTAATTAAGTAGGTGTTCAAACATGAAACAAGAGAGCAGGAAAATCTAGGAAGAGGTAGTATCATGCTGCATAGGAGGAGGTAGTACCATGCGTAGTGTATGTCAATACATTCTCCTATGCAACGGAATTAGGCCGGCACTATCGGGGAAGTACCTCTCGCTTACATAATACCGCCGTAAAGTGCCATCTTCAGTGTCTCGTTTCGTGCGGTTTGTGAGGAGCCGGTGGCCATAGTAATTATGTGGATGTCCATGGATTTCGGTAGTCGTAAAAATCCTCTGATTGCTGGTTTGCCCCCCTTTTCTATAAGAAAAAATAATGCTAATTCAGAAAACAAAACCATGTACTAAGTAACCACTTACTCGTCTATATGAACCGAACTTACTTTATTCTATCTTATACAATATATACTATAATATCCGAATTATTGATAGTATAGCGACGGTGACGTGTCACGGAGACGTGATATTCCTCCCTGGTAGTGCCTGTCCAATTCAGCTGCAATGGAGACACTAATTCTAATAAAATAACTAAACTAGTATCGACTACTACATTATGTCCCATTGTTATTTTTTTAAGTGGGCTTCACCCACCACTCATTCCCACCACAGGGCTATGATCGCAGGGGAGACCGAGGGAAAAATCTAAAAATGTCCTAGGACCCGCAAGGACTTTCATCAGAAGAAAATAAGAGGAGTAGGAAGTAATTCAAATTTCCCCCCTAATCAAAGCAGAGACAGTACAATATTACAACGACTTATAGAAGCCGAGAGAAAAGAACGCCTGGTGACGCCCAGCTGCTATGCACCACAGAGATATTAAAAAAAAAAAACAAATTTAATGATTTACATTTAATTTGTTATTATTTAAGCTGTTGTTATGTCTGAGAACAGTTATGATTTTTTATGTATGTAAGTTCCCCACGCTGTCCACGAGGTCGCCACAATATACTACCATGGATATTGTCTAAGATTATGATACTCTCAATACTCCAAAGACTACACTCCCAAATGATGTGATGCGGAGTATGTTCGTAGTCATTAAATTCGCTCGAGTGTCACAAAAAGGTGAAGGCACTAAATTAAAGCTAAGAAGTTTATTTTTAAAGTTGCCGTGGTCGGTAAGGAATTGTGCAAGGCAATGGTCAATTTATAGCCAATCTTTCGCTAAGCGGTTGCGCACACTCGGAAAGAAATGTCAAAATGTCACTCATTCGTTGAGCTGCTAATTCATGTCTGCCATTCATTAATTATGTTTTGGGTGATAATTTCTATAGGGTATAATAACTTTTAGACCTTCTGTCTGTCTTTTGGTCTTAAAAAATAAGGACTAGAGAGATTCTTTGAGTAATAATACATGTCCCACAGTTTCTTTTTTGTTCTTTCTTTGAGAATTTACGGAGATTACTAGAACTGTAGGCTCTTCCCAGTGGACTCCAGCAAAACATAATAAATACTCTGCATTATATTCGGACTAATTCTAGGCAGCCAGTCTCATGGACGCCATGATATTTAGATCCTATACGCAGCCAGGCTGCCAAGTTGGAAGATATACTGGCAAGTGGAATAGCCAGATGTTGCGAGAGTCATTGGTCTTCTGTTCTTCATTTAGTTAATAACAATGATGGTTGGAGACCTTGTGGAGATTACGAAGCACTCAACGCTAGTACAATTCCAGATCGATACCCTATATCATATCAGCTATCAGGGTGTTCAGTCTTCTCCACAATTGATTTAATTAAGGCATTCAATGAAATTGCCATTAATCCTTGCCATACCTAAAACTGCCACCACTACATCCTTCGGGCCATTCGAATTTCACTACCTCATTTTTGGACTTAGGAATGTTGCTGAGACTTTTCAAAGATTCATATGGAGTCTTAGACAGTATATCTAAATGCTTTTTGGTCAAGAAACAGTAACTTTTTTAAAGTACAATGTCTCTGCGGATGGATCTAAACATCTGCAGTCAAAAGTCAAAGCTGTTCAAGATTCTCTGTATCCAAGACGTTGCTTCTTAGGCATACTAAATTTATCCCGCAGGTTTATTCCGAATGCTGCGAAACTCCAGGCACCATTGAATTCCATCTTACAAGGACCCAAAAACAAAGGTGCTCTTCCATTAATATTAATACTACACTGATTAAGTCTTGAATACCGTAAAGCATCACTAACAAAAGCTACACTCCCCGCTCCTCCAGATTACTCAGCGGAAATAGCAATCATGACAAGCGCCTCAGATTCTGGAATTGTCGCTGTACTACAGCAGCGAAAAAGTGATGAAGGGCATTTTACTCTCATAAGCTGTCAGCTGTACAGCGTCTAGCCAGAAGTATAACCCCTATGACAGCAAATTATTATCTATCAAATATTTTCGTCAGATCGTAGAAGATGGTACTTTCACCAGCATTTTCTACCAGCAAACAAGATTGTTCACCACGACGATTCCGGTATCTCGACTACATATCTCAATTCACCACCGATATAAAATACATATCAGGAAAGGATAATGCTAAAATTACTGGCATAGATTATTAGGCTCTTGCAGAATCTTAGAACAAATTTTCTGAACTGCAAAACCTACTACAGAATCGACTGTCACACTCATCAATTGTGATATGTCTAAGCAATTACCTCGACCTATGTTACTCCAGATTTCAGGAAGCAAATCTTCGAAATGATGCATAGCTTACATCAACCCGGATGGTCAGCTAAAGTCGACTGCTTACAAACAGATTCGTTTGGCCAGCTTTCGCAAAGACAGTAGAGAGTGACTGAGGCAACGCTTAAATTGTCAAAAATACAATATAATCCGCCATACCGTATATTTCCAATTTCCTTATTCCTTCTTCAAGGTTCTCTCATATTCACCTCCACGTAATAGGGTCATTACCTCCTTCTCATGATTGCAGGTACTGCCTCACCGTCATCGGCAGTTTCACGCGAAGGCTTGAGGCGTTTCAGCTGAAGGACATCACAGCCGAGTCCTGCGCCGCCGCCTTAGTGGCCGGATGGATCGCGCGTTTTAGCTGCCCAGTCTGGGTAACCACAGACCGCGGTCGGAATTTTGAGATCCATCTCTTCAAATCTCTTACAGCCTACATTGCTGCGCAATACATGCGCACCACCGCCTACCATCCAGCGGCTGCACCATCCATTCGGCATTGTCGAGCGCAGGCATAGCCAACTGAAAGTGGCGATCATGTGGATTGAGTCTCTTCCGCTAGTACCCCTTGGTATGCACAGCTCCTGGAACGAAGATATCCAAGTGTCACCAGCAGAGTTCATGTATGGTGAACCATTGCTATTGTTCTTGTCATCGGAATATGATTACAGCGTAGCAGATGTAAATCCCTAAGCCACACACTTACGTTCTCCCATGGCAAAGCTTACGACGAGGCCTATTTCTTTGCATACGTCTATTGCTATCATGTATTCGTGCGTCAAGACCGATTGCGCGGATTCTTGGATCCACCTCACGCTGGCCCTTTCAAGGTCAACGAAAGGATACCGAGGTACTTCACACTTTACGTGCAAAGTAGCAAGAGTAACGTTTTAACTCCATTGACAGGTTCTAACCAGAGTACATGGCGAAAGAAGTAACTACGGCAACTTTGCACATCGAAAAAAATTAACAATTGATGTGCACATGAAGCGAGCGAAGAATCCGGTTTCTATCGACCGTAGTTACGCCAGAGGGAATATGTGGTGAACTCACCCACTCAGCAGGACGATAATGATGAACATCACGCTTATGATGTTTAACGCCACAATCTTTTAACTTGGACCAGCTCCTTTCATTTACGAACAAAAGAATCGTCCTAGTGACATATGCCGCAGCCGTGCAGAGATCAACGTGTGCGCCAGTCCCGTTTGGACTCCACCTTCCGATTATCTAAACTGAACGCGCGCTTTGCCTTGTACTCGTAAAGGGATAACCCCTTTGTTTTCGAAAATTATAGAATCCGTTTTCAACTGCCACCTCTTGCGATACTTACAAGTTCATAAAATAATTAGTGACCGCCAGTACGTTCAGCTGGTAACCTTCTACTTTGTTTAATGCACCGATGGGCGGAGGCAGTTGAATCCAAGGGGAAGTCATTAGTGGTGAGTCTGGATGTAGTGAAGGCCTTTAATCGGGCTTGGACAAAGCGCTCTTTTCCAAGCTTTGTTCATACGGACTTCCCGGGAAATTATGCGATTGGATCTCTAGCTTCTTGACAAATCGCAGCATCAAGGTCGCGGTTAACGACACTTGCTCCGCCCTTAAATTTGTCAACGCTGGTGTTCCCCAAGGCTACGTTCTGTCTCCTATGCTGATTCTTCTGCATATCAATGACATGGTGCAAACTGGTGGCCTTCATTGTTATGAAGAGGATAGTACTGGATATGCTTTATACACTGACCGTGCTAATATTTCCTGAGAACACTTCAACGTGTATCGGTACAAGTTTGTGTCTGAAGTCTAGGATTTGTTATCCAAAGTCACGGAATGGGGCCGACTAAATTTATTCTATATGACACAAGGTTGTGCGTTTACCGCTAGAAAGTCACCCTTCGTTGTATCTCCTAGTTTTCAAAACACCTCTATATCGGTTTCAGCTAGCATCAGAATACGCCAAGTATCATACAGTCGACATATCGAGTAACGTTCAGTTCCGCGGTCATTTGGAAACGAAACCTAAATTAGTCTCAAAGGAACTGGGCGTGTTCAAAATGACGAAGCAGTACTTCATTCCTGCACATCGGTTGCAACTTTACGAGGCGCAGATCCGACCGCATATGGAATGCAGTATTCCACCTGTGGGCAGGAGCCCCGCAATATCAAGTCGTTTCATTCGATCGTATACAACGTAGAGCGACCCGAATCGTTGACGACCAAGTTATTTCCGTACAGTTCGATTCTTTGGTCCTACGAGGAGATGTCTGTTCACTGTGCGTCTATTACCGTACTCTCTATGGAGAGTATTCCGATATATTGAATTGTTCGGGTAAATGGCGAAAACATGGTAATGATTTTATTAAATGTGGAGTAATCCAAGACAAATAAAATTTATAGCTTGATGTCGCGGTTAGCCCGCGTGTTAGGCCAGAGGTCGCAGGTTCGAATCCCCCTCGTAGGTCAAAAATGTTTTATTTTCAAAAATTTATATATGTATTTCTGTATTAAAAATCTTAAATATATAAAAATTCTTGAATTGTCAAGTACTTGTAACACAAGTCCTTGCGGTACCTACCACAGGGCTAGGCTAACGTGGTGTGATAAGTCAACGGATGATATTATTATTATTCTACGTATAACTATGTACATACCTCATTGATTTACAGAAAACCAAGATACATGATTTGACACCGAACTGTCACTCTAAAGAGTTCTTAACTGTACATAAAAATATTTGTTTGTATTCAAGTAAGCAAGTAATACGCGAAACATTTTAAGTTGTTTTTATAACTGCACAATTGTGATGAATGATGATAAAATCGACTGCTCGTTTACAGTCTTACGCTATATAATAAAACCTTGCCTACAGAACCTAGTAACGAAACTAGCAAATTGTTTTCATCAAATCATATAGCTAATTTTAGTCCCTGTGAAAGCTAGTGGAAATTCTAAAAGTCATCTAATCTAAGCTACAACCTATGAATCGTTACAGGGGTCACAGTAGGTGATATTTAGAGCTCAACTCGGCTGTGAACCATTGAACTCAGTCGCTAGCATTGTTTTTCAACCTTCCATAAAAAACTCAAGACAGTATAAAAATGTTGTTCTATGGAGTAGTGAAATCCAAAATGGTGTTTAAATATTACTCATGCATAGGTTGTAGATGAAAAAAATGTTATAGTGTTCTTTTCTCCAAGAATCTAGTAATGTATATGATTTGGACTTTATATAAAATGTATAGAGTTTCTACTTATAATCCTTCTGTCTAGTATTTTCTAAGTGGTGTTTAATGTATCTTCGTATTGAGATGTTTGTTTCATATATTTCAAAATGGTTTTGGAGTGAATTTAGGGGTGTTTGATAGGTAAAAGCATGGACTTTTGTGGTAACCCAATAAAGGTTTTTGAACACTGTTTTCCATTTCTGTTTTTATATTGAAACAGATATAAAGTGTAACACAATGATTCTGTTAAAATTAAATTTGTATAAGTGTTACTAGGGTGGATCTAAAAGTTCGTGGCCTAACCTACATGGAGCTATGACATCTTTTTACATCTACCGTCATTTGTTAGTATGTGTCATATTGATTTATTGTGCGTAGTTTCATTCCGATACTGCACAATATAAATTTTCTGTGATTATTTGTTTGAAGCTATCTGACGCAATTCTCAATAATGAAGAAAATTGAACACCGTGCAGTCATTAAGTACCTCAATAAAAAGGTATATCACCAAAAGACATCCATCAAGATATGGTGAGCACTTTGGGGTGTCTGCTCCATCGTATTCCAGTGTCAAGAAGTGGGTAGCTGAGTTTAAGCGCGGTTGTGAGAGCATTAAAGATGATCCTAGGAGTGGAAGGCCTACATCCTCTACCACGAAAGAAAACATCGATAAAATTTGTGATCTCGTACTGGGTGACCGACGTTTGACCATTGGTAAAATAGCTAAGATAACAAACATTAGTTATGGCCGGGTGCAACACATAATAACGGAAGAGGTGGGGTTCCATAAGGTTTCTGCTCGCTGGGTCCCGGGGTTGCTTTCAGTTGAACAAAAAGGAGTTCGATACACAATTTCGCGAGACTGTTTGGAACTTTATGAGACTGATCCCGAGGACTTTTTGTGTAGATTTGTTACCACGGATGAAAGCTGGGTTCACCACCATACTCCTGAATCAAAGTAACAATCGAAACAGTGGAAAAGATCAGACTCTTCTACACCGAAAAAGGCTAAGGTCGTTTTGTCGACTAACAAAGTCATGGCTTCTGTTTTTTGGGATGCGAAGGGCATTATTTTTGTAGATTATTTACCGAAAGGTCAAACTATAAATTCTAGTTATTATTGTAACCTTTTACGGAGACTCTGGGAAGAAATAAAAGAAAAAAGGCCGGGAATGTTGCGTAAGAAAGTTTTGTTTCATCAAGACAATGCACGTGTTCACACTTCGGTTGAAACAATATCTGTAATCCATGATTGTGGCTGCGAATTGCTGCCCCACCCACCTTATTCACCAGATTTAGCCCCCTCGGATTATCATTTATTTCCATATTTAAAAAAACATTTGGGTGGCTCGATATTTTCGACCAAAGATGAGGTGATAGTCGCAGTAAGCGATTATTTCGCCGACCTTCCGGAATTTTTTTTTTTTGGAGGGATAAACAAGTTGCAGGTCAGGTGGAAGAAGTGTGTTGAACTAGATGGAGACTATGTCGAAAAATAAAAATAAATTTAGATCCACTTTTCTTTCATTTTCTTGGTCGGGCTTAGATCTTTTAGATCCACCCTCGTAATAACTGTTACAGCTAATAAGATTTAGATTGGCATACATACGTTTGCCACTCTTGTCGTCTCTTTCTTTTTAGACCAAGAAACTGCAACAGAAAATTAAACACACATACCTGCCTCGAATACTGTAGGAATCGGTTCAAATGGGTACAAACGGAAACGTTATAGTTCTTAGAGGAATAATTATGTAACAGGTGTAATGTAGGATACAGTTAGGGTGTATTACATTACACATAAAAATGTAATTACACTCGGATTTCTTACTTAGAGATAGAACACTTCTTCTAGAGAACTGCGGGCACCAAGGCGAACCTGTCAACCCGGGCTGGCTCGCGAGGGGACAACTTCCCTCGGTAATGGGGACAGCATTTCTGCGGTTTTGCCTTGACGACTTATGGGCTCAGGGGGGTGAAGGTCTGTTTAGGGCCTATGTGTTGTGTGGTGTGTTGTGACTGTTGGTGAGTAATGGTATGGATGTGTTATGCATGCGCGTGTGTGATCCTCGTCCGCATTGCCGGACACGCAGAACCGAGTCCGCTTGGTGGATCACGGTGCAGCGGGTCCAGGCGTCCAGCGAACCACAAACTCTTCCAGCGCCTCCATCCTCAAGTCACACGTGATCACTTCATTTCGGACGTAGCGACCGGCTCCCGTAATGATCCATAGGGAGATGTTTTGCTGGGCTTGTAGCGTTTCCGCTGGGCCTAGCTGCTTAGCGCGTACCATGCGGAGACGGCGTAAGTGAGGCGTGACCGGATACCTTTCTGCTTCGCGACCGGACCTTACCTCTAGTAAGAAACAGTGCCATACAGTATTGCAGCGGAATTGGCCGTTACGACTGGAGGTACCTCTCGCTCAAATAAGACCGGTGTAAAGTGCCGGCTTCGCTGTCAAGTTTCGTGCGGTTTTACACATTTAGCGTTGTCGAAACCGCAAACAACTAGTATGCAGATGTTTATGCGTGTGGGTAGCATCTTTTTGGATGTATTTTAGGAGTAATTTGATGAGTCCTTTTTTGTAAGGGGGCTTGCACCTTTGGGAAGGGCGACGCACCTCCCAGTCGAACGGAAGAGAATGAAGTTTCCAAGCGAACCCGGAGCCCTAATCGCTCGACACGGCTGACGATTAGGGCAAAACCTATTAGGCCAGCCGCCCTGCCAACATCTTCTATAGCTGCTCTTCTACAGGTAGCTTATGTCTTATTTTTCGAGATTATTTAATATTCTGTCTTTAGTTTCTTCGTTTATAAAACTGGTCATTAAACGCATACAAACACATATGTTCCAGCCAGTTATCAGTTGTAAAACGCAAAATTGGAATTATATACGTAAAGGGTTTCCCAGAGCAATAGGTGCAGGTAGAGCAACACCTGCTTTTATCTCTATGAAATATAAAATATGTGTAATATTATGTTCTCTCATTTTCTCTCCACGTGCAACTAAAACGTGCCTTTCAAATCCGTCCATTACTTTCCGAGATTAGCGTGTACAAACGGACAACTCTTTTCATATTGGTTTTTCTCTACTACTTTTTCCTTATTATAATAACCTTATTATTTTTTATTTGTTTGAAAAATATTTAATGTACAGACACACATTTTTCTTTATTGTTTTATCATTTGATCAGTATTTTCTACGCTTATATAATGTACCTAAACAATATGTCTACACAACAGTCTAGGAGTAAACTAGTCAGTACTGA
Organism: Eumaeus atala; assembly: GCA_017140195.1. Classification (NCBI taxonomy): domain Eukaryota; kingdom Metazoa; phylum Arthropoda; class Insecta; order Lepidoptera; family Lycaenidae; genus Eumaeus; species Eumaeus atala. The sequence continues at coordinate 184,985 of JAFELO010001206.1, read as the reverse complement.
GCAAACCGTGTGTCCGCTAAAATAAAAAAACAAGGGGTTGGTAATTGACTATTGAGACCTATAAACATTTTGCATAGTTCAAGTGGAAAATCATTCTTTTCCCGTAGTGACGTTATGGTCGCTATCACTATTGACACACTTCTAACCCGTTTTAAATGCGCGCGCGTGACCTCCTCAGTCTTAGTACTATTCGGCTACAAATCACACTTTTGTAAAAGATTTACTATTACAAAAGTGTGTTTTAAATTAATTCATCATATTCTACTCAAAATAAGCTCGTCTAAAATCGGAGGGTTTCGTAAAAAAGAGATTTTACCAAATTTCACAGCAAATAGGGCCGGGGCGAGCGCAATCTATGGAAGTTCCTCATGCAACAATTGTTGGGCTTGTTTGCCAAATAGCTATTGACATGATACGTTTAAGCTATAACTTGTTTTAGCTTAGATGTATCATTGACACGTATGTATTAGGGACAAACTTTTATAATAATTTAGATCGCCGAATGCGGCGTTAGCATTGTAGAGCAAGGCATGTTAAGGGGAGAATCCCAACAACCTGTACCTTTTGGGATTGCTTTTCAACCACTGCGGAAAACAAATTGAATCAAATTCCTAAATTACTGTTTCAAATAGTAAATGTACAATCAATTTACGAGATGACCTCAATTTCAGAGTAGCTTCTGCTCTACTTTGTATCCGATCAAAATAAGAAATAGTGAACACCGAGCGCGACTTGTACAGACACACATGTTGGAATATCTAAATTAATACTATAAAATAAAATAATACAACTTTATTAGCTTCTACGTGCCTAATTAACTTAAATATTTTAATAAAGACCTAACATGATACGTAGGTACCTTGGTACTTACTAAAACACGTGGTTGTTTTCTAGTTGTGCCATATTTGCGTTCATAATAGCTGAATCTTTTTGAATCCATTTCGTTCTCACATATAAATCAAAATAACGCAGACGTATCCATTTTTATTTAGAATCACAAACTACACAAATGTATAACAGTAATCTAGGTACTACCAGGATCTGGTAATAGATATCAGTGTTTTGTTAAGTGGGACTGTTGAATTGATATCGATAATGTTTAGTTTTTGATAATCATAATAACACTGATAATATTAGATACAATTACAATTTTTGTTATTATTTCTAAAATATATGCTAAACCCTCGAGCGTTTCGCCGTATGTATGCCGTTAACCTAACGGTGAAGTGTTTCTGGTAATTAAAAACATGCTCTTTTAAAGTAAAATACATACGTAAGTAGTAATAGTATTAGTCGAATTTTTGTTCCATTTGAAATAATCCCTTAACGTCAGCTGAAGCTAGCTTTTTATTTCCCCAGCTACCTAGCCAAACTCGCATCCAATATTAGGGACTTAGTCCCCCCGCACACGGTCGGCGCGCCAATCGGGGTGTGTAAATGCGATGTAAACGATTTCTTTGAGTTAAAAAAATCCTATCTAATAATATAAAAGCGCGTTTAGGTAAGCTAAAAATATTTTCGTCAAATTGTGATGGGTTTAGAGAATTCCATATATATAAATAGACTATTTAACAGATTTGTTAGATAAAACAGTGTAATGTTTAACTATATACTTTCCTGAGATAAGCCACAACTAGTTAGACTAAGTCTCGCTACGATTTTACTTTTGCATCAATTTTAAATTTACTTTTAACTTTTTGGTTCTTTCCGCTTCGAAATAAGCTTGTTTCCTACCTTTGTATCCCACCACCAGTTCAATGACTATATATAAATGACGTGACCAGAGCACCTTCTAGTTAAAACATACCAGAATAACCCAAATTTTAAACCACCTTCAGGCCTACCCACTTTTTATTGAACGTAAATATCATCTGGCCAAGATGATCCAAAAAAGTAAACTCAAACAAGCTCAGACACAAACATTGAAATGCTTCCATGCGGACTGCCCAGTGCAAACAAGCTCAGACACAAACATTGAAATGCTTCCATGCGGACTGCCCAGTGCACACGATCATTCTAATCCACGAGTACCTCAGCATAGATAAAACTGACCTAGTCTTAGTCAAGACAAATTAAACGAGCCTTTACTCTATAGTACAACCCCATCCCCGCAAGATTTTACGTTACATAGCTATGCTAGCGACACCGCGTTGTTTTATCCGCCTTGCTCCGGACCTAATAAAGGACTCGTATAAAAGGACTATTCAACACACGAAGCGTCATCAATTCAAAAATACTAATTCTTAAGTTCTATGTTACTAGTGTCGATACTTATAAACGTTGCAGTTTACACTTGACGAAAACTTACGTTACTTGTGCAGGTCTCTGGACAAACACCCGTCTGAGGGCGAAGGGGGATGTGCGTCGCCCAGTCATGATCCTCTCCATGAGCCACTAATTCGCCTTTTTTTATAATATAGAGGGCAAACGAGAAATCTGAGCGTTTTTACAACTACCGAAGTCCCTAGACATCCGCATTACTGTCAAACGCATTTGCCCTCCTTTCCTCCTCCCCTCCAAGATCCCGACTACTCACAAACAGCACGAAACGCAACAGCATAGCTCACGCCAGTATCTTGTAAGCAGGAGGTACCTCTTCGGTCGTGCTGGACTCACTACGTAGATTGATCACTAGCCCATGACCTAAGTTTACATTCAGTCCCTACAAATGCCCACGCGCTCCCGGCAACAATTCCCATTACCCCGTTAATTTTCGGTAATATAATTTTAGGCAGTTATCGAGAAGTCTCCCGTTTACATACTCGTCGTACCCACGTCCCTGCTCACTTCGGCTGAATGTAAACGCAGCTTATTTCTAATGAGCAGTGGGCATGTTTGTAATGTTAAGTTTTCCAATTCCTACAACACCGTGCCACGTGGTGAACATTGCGCACAACAGGAGTAAAATGTATTCACATATGTAAAAACTTATTGCTGACACATCGAAGTCGTCGATCAACCAGCAGCTGCGCCTACTTTATTAAGAATAATTTATTTGTAGTCGTAATTTAAAGCTCGCTATCCACGATACGCTCGATGCTCGATATGCGAATCCACAATATATGCGTCTTCAAATCATTCTTCCATTCACAAAAGTACACATATATTGCACTTGTCATTCTAAAGCATATTGCACTTGTCATTCTAAAGCATATTGCACTTGTCATTCTAAAGCTCGGTGATTGTACATAAAAACTGATTTTTTGTCAATCAAAGTCAACCTTACGCGCATGACATTAGTACATTCTTACAAAGGCGTTTATATTTAAAAGTGCAAATTTTCTAGCCGCTAGCCATTTTGCGTAAACAACAGGTAAACATAAAAAAGATAGATTAGATTTATTATAAATATTTATTTTCAATAAGTTCCTAAGATATTATATAGTAAGAACATGAACTCAAAATAAAAAATAGAGTTTAATTGATCTAAAAAATTTATTAATGAATGAGGCGACTATGTGCACATTGAAAACACTTGATATTTTACAAGACCACTTGTACAATATTTACAACACCCGCGTCTCACTCCTCAACGTCCCGTACCATCATTCACTTACACAGACTGTACATAAGTAGTTTGTACAACTTACACTTACACGTAAACATCTAACAGCTAACATCTCTAAATAGTTGAATGGAAATTTATTGATCATAATACTTATACAAATAGTGGTATAAGACGTTAATCTCTTACGTTATTACTTACATTCTATAGTATAAATAGTAATATATGTATTGAATCGACTTACACTAATGACTGGAAACGTTCAGCCATGTTACTACTACATTGATAACTTTTGCGTATGTGGCACATAAAGTTATGTCTACCGTATCTAGTTTTAGCTCTCAATTATGTAATAGCACAAAAGAACACTGACATATACCAGAACATTTAATGACTTGTGACTAATGATTACGTCTACCAGAAAACAATTAGCCTTCACACACTCGGCTGAGTACAGGCAGTGGGTTAACCCCGGATCTTCTCTTTGAAAGCTAACACATATCTCTACATAACACAGTATCAACAACACACTAACGCCAGACAAAGTAAAAATACATTTTTATACAACACTTACAATAATCAACACTCAGTAGATTAAAAATACTCAATAAAAAAATCATGCGCTCAAAGCACGGAATCTAATTAAAACGAGCCTTATATAGTACCAAACTCAATACATTCATATTAAAGTATTTATAATAAATTACATATTACATCAATATGATCAAAAATATCCTAATTTAAGGAGGTTTACGATTAAAAATGTTATTTACATTAAAATTTATTTAATAATATAAGTTTTTATTTCCACGTGATGGAATCTCGATGACGAAATCATTCTAAATAATATTAAAATTTAATGTCTAGGCTAAAACAAATCACAGTAACAAGGTAATGGTCGACGAATTGAATGTGATGTTGAACGCCAAAAATTTGTGCGCTAATGTACGAAAAACCGGAATTTGACCGAAGCACGAAGACGACTTGCCATATATATGAACGGCTAAACACACGCGCCGGAAGACAATAAAATGTGATTTTGTTGATCTTTTTTTCAAATTTATTGAATCATAGGCCCATCTCATTAGCCAGTTGTCTAGATAGTATGTGATCAGAGAGAACCTAATCACACGGAAGTGAAGTTCACATTTGCGCTTCGGTCCTAACAACACTTGCGTAAGACCTGTGCGCCTATACGAAATTCGATTCCCATCTCGCCTGCCGTTTTTCTTCTTCGCATTCGTCTTGACGCGTTAGTAATGGTGAACAGACTATACCAGTGCGCCGTCACCGTCATCGACGCCAGCTACTACATACAATACAATATATAAGACGTTAGATATAGGTCATAAGCCAAGCTTAACACGGTTCCCCTTACCACATGCTGCCTAGACAAATGACAATGTATTTTTTTTTAAGAATGTTAACAGAATATTGAATGACAAACGAAATAGACACCGTGAGTTTATATGTGCTCCATTACATACATTACTAACACTAGAAGCTGTCATGGTTCCATATATGGGGCATTGTAACAATGTTACAATACTGGTCATAAAATTACCTTAAGATGTATACTATAACAGACGTCGCGATGATATTCTCTCCCTCCCTCTTTGATCTTTTTTCTTACATCCTCAAGCATTAAAATTGTCCTGTCAATGATATATAATAGTATTATCGATTAAACGCGAAATCGATTATTATATTTACCACTGAGAACAAAATCGATGTCTCATGATCATTAGTCGCCATAGCTTACGGTGCAAACGTTAATGTTAAACATTTTATCGAGTCTAATATGTGAAGCTCAGATAAGGGGTTATTACTTATTTACACATTACACGACACTCAACATATAAAGATTATTAATCACTTTTTATGTATTCTCGAGTGTGAGCAATATGTATATATATCTAAAAATAAATATACATATCTACAAGTATATACATATATATCATTATTGTTTAGTTGTGACAATAATATATAAACATACCTTGTCACAGCTGAAAATATATTTTCTTTTGGAAATAATATTGGAAATAAATGTTTTTTTTTTTTCATTTTGAAAATATCATACAGTTTACAACAGATTTTCCAGTCGTCATAAAAATAAAAATTGTTAAAAGATTCTCTTTACAGTTATCCTCTTAAGAATGTAAGGTCACCTTTAAATGGTATCTGACGTCTAAACAATCTGCATAAACTGTACAAAAAGGTTACAAAAAACATAAAAATGCATAAGCAATAAATTAATAGATAATCGTTTCAAGATGCTATTAACGTTTAATGGGGCCGAATAAAAAATATATATTAATGGTAACAAAACATTAAGCCCTGCGCATCGTACAAAGGCATTCAAACAAAACTAGTCGGACTAGAAATATCCCTAAGATTTTATTTACGAGATTGTGTCAATATACATTACATTTGGGACTTTTAATAAATATTACTTTAACAACACCCATCCTAATTAAGTCGTAATTACATGTCTACTGTGATTTAATTACATTGTGAGATATTTTAAACTGTGATTCATTAATTTACTCCGATTTATTATATTAGAGTTAATAATAGACTATTATATTGCGGTCAGACTAGAGCTAACCTTTTAGTGTTACAATTAATGTAGGGTATCGTTGTAAAATTATTTTACACGTTCGCAAATTTTTATTATAATTATTTATTTAGCAATATAAGACCTAATGTCCCTACCTAAATGTACTTATCTGTAGGCGGTTGCAGAGACCAATCAGACTAATAATTAAGAAATATTAGTCCTGAAATAAATATTAAATGCATGTAAAGCGCTATCAAAATCGCCACCTAATAATATCGTAGAATGTATGTGGAACAATTGTCAGTTACTGAAAAGCTTAAATTATAATTTATAATATTAAATTTTATTAATTTTATATTTTAATTGTATAACATACTAATATTTTTAATTTATTAATTGTTTCAACTCATTAGTGTAAGCCATTTGTAGTAAGTTGGTAGGTATATTTCATTTGAGATGTTTTAATATATTCCAATTGTATTCCGGATCGATCTTCAACTGGCCACTAGCCTCTAAGTGATTTTTAATACTATTCGCAACATGATCAATTATCACTGCTAAAATTTGGTAACATGCCAGAAGCAAATTTGCACTTTTCCTCGCCCTAAAAAAGCATAACATTAGCTTTAGGCCTCAAGGCATAGAAAAAAAAAAGATTTAAAATGGAACAGATGATTGTCCCACGATTTTTTAACACGCGTTAAAATAAATTCTCGTGCAAACGGAGCCCTAACCTACACAACTGAAGTTTAATTTCATTTAGAAACTCGTTTAGAATTCGTTTTTTATAAGAAATATTGATTATATTTGGATGCATTGTCGTATAACATTCTACACAGTTGATATTTGAAAACTGCATAGGATTCATATTGATGTGTATGTCCGGGAAGGTATGAGACAAAAAGAAAAAATATATAATGATTGGACTTGACACTTTCTTCAAACACTAGTTTTTTTCCTGCGAACGCGTCAAATGAAGGAGCACTATCTATGCTATCAAGTAATTCGATTCTATCTGTCTGCTCTGTCGTTTACAGAGTGCATAAGTGATTTTATTTCTGAAAATGTTATCGGGATCTACGTGAGGCTTTAGAGCTGAGATGCATGATGTTACAATGCTGGACGAGAAAAATACCGCGCCAGTATGAAAAAAGATTAAATAAATATTTACATTTTTATTCAATATACAAGATTTTAATACAATATGCATAATAGGAATACCATACGAAACTCAAACGCAAAAACCCTCTTAAGTCACGACTTACAATACAATTGGCAATATGTTATCTCAAACGTAAGTGTTACTGCCAAGCTACGTTGCAGAAGAGTTGAACCGGTACCACCGAGGAGGTGCCCCTCGCCCGCATGATACCGCCGTAACGTGACAGCTACGCTGTCGCTTTCCGTGCGGCTTGTGAGTGACCATTACAGGAATTGAGTGAAGGGAGCATCTGCGGATGATAATAGGCGTCGATGTTCAACGCCGAAAAACCCTGAGCAAAATGGTAACGTTGTCATTTTTTTTATATTGCCGTGGAATCGACATGTGCCTTTCTCACAAAGAGCAAACTTACGGCTACACAGTAGCATTAGTTTGGCTCATGAGTACCGAATGACTAATCGAAGTGATCAGGTAAAAGAGGAGCAGGCAAATCTTTTGGCAATACGCTTTATCAGTCTTTGGGTAAACAGACTTCTTGTTTGCCGTTCTTACATAAAACAAAAACATAAACAACACAAGGGTTAAGCACCTTACAATGGGAGGACAATGTTGCATAAAAGCCAAAACAACATCTACACAAGCAATAGTTTGCATACAATAAATGTATGAACGAAGAAGTACTAATTTCGAAATAGTGTAAAATGCGCGCTGCGCCCACGGCCCATGAGAGTCCATTGGGCCCGAAATTATTACAAAACAAATGGGAATAAGCGGATTTATCCATGGATAAGAAAAACACCAGCCTATCTAAACCACAAACCTACGCGTTGATCACTTACTACGAATGTGTAACGTGTATTTGTGATGTCATACGTCTGTGTGACCTTTAAGGCTACGTGAACATCTCTGGTTAATTAGATATTCTTGATCGTCGATAGTCGCCGGGAACGTTTCGGTTATGTTATAGCCACGATGGTCACGAAACGACTTGATGATTCATATTCCGTTCGAGTCAGACACATGACAGCAACATAAACGTCGACAATGTAAAATATTTATGTATAAATATTTTAATAAACCACGGTATGGTTACTTGTACTAATATCGTTGATATAAGCATAATGACACTCATTATACATATTATTGTATACCCTACACAGTATACTCAACAACTAATATTTGTGCCACCATCATCTGTCCCGACAAGTTGGAATTTAATTTGCAAAACTTGACAGAGACCTTTTAGCTGGCCTGTCTAATAAAGCATTTCTGTGTCTGTGTCCAATACGTGTTCTGTAATAATTTCATGAACACGAAATTAAACACAAACAATATAAAATATACAAAAGTAAAAATTAGGACAAAGCCACACAAGTCTACTATGTTTTAAATGCACTCCATCATCTGTTTAAACTAATTTATAAACTTTGATTGCTTTTTTTATTGCTTTATTATATTTTTCAGTGTTGTGTGCAACTGTGAACCATTCACAAAAAGATTACAAAATTAAATCTGTTTAAGATGGAGATTTCATCGTATGCTACAAAATTTACAAGCTCGTAAATACAATGGAAAATGAACTCGCTAATATTTCAAGAAATCATTGTTATGCATGGTCTGCTAAATTTTTATTGATAACTTCCTAAGGAACCGATAAAAACTACTATCAATAGCAAAAGTTAGCCGTCGAAGTACTAGGAAAACAGTAAACGAAGATTTAAATAATTATATACACCGTGTGAGTTTCACAATTAAGAATATTTATATGGATGCATCCGAACTGTGTTTAAATTGAAGACCTTGCAATAAACAAACACGCACACACACATATAAAATACCATTTATTGGTATGTGTGTAACGATGCCCGCTAGTTTAATGCCACATCGCTTGTATTTCGTAACTCATTGTAATATTTTTTTAAATGTTTTTACTTGCTGAAAATTTTACAGGCAAAACGTAAAATGTTCGTTTTAATATTACAAGACAAAATAACAACAAATAAATCTGTGGTGATAAAACAAATATACATAATATTGTTGTGTATTTATTTTTTCGTTACACATACACAATATGTGCAGAGATCACGGTACATACTCTACCCTATGACTCCAATGATAATGGTAAAAGCATAAAACATCTACAAACTTTATGTCACAGATTTAACTTATTTTGAAATCAGATGGGTTTTTTTTCTTATTTCAGAATTTTCTGTGGAAGCAGGCCTCACAATGTCTGTAGTTTGTTTTCCGTTTGGAATCCTTATCGAGGTTCTTAAATTGAATTTTGCAACCGCCTGAACTTAAAAAGACCTTGAAGCAATAGAATATAACGTCGAACGATTACTTCTTAAAACAATTATATTTACAATGTTTACACTTTACACATACGTAAGGGTGTACACTTAAAGCTAACACACCCGTAGGTCGGCCGACCTTGACTATCCAATGAGTATTGCCAAATATTGCACATAACATGTGGAAACATAACGTTTAGATGAATCAATTCGCCTGACAAAGTGTAATTCTATAATTCGCAGTTTCTCTTAATATTTTAAAGTGATATGCTAATAGAGATGAAAGTAAAAAGTGATTTCTATTCCTTCTTTACACCATGGTATGGTTTGTTCGAATATATGAAAGATATCAACTAATGCACAATACATTAACATATTGCAACCAAAACCAAAGAAAAAGTAAAATTGAGATTACAATTGTATCTTTGAGTGAGCCCGATATTTCAATTTGGTTACAAAAATTAATATAAACAACATGTTAATGTCCAATAATTATTTCATTTTATTCACTTTAAATTGCTCTACACGCAACTAAATAATAGATAAAAAAATATTTGTTCAATAAATTAAATAAATAGTGGCTGGCATCGTATTGGTAGAATGGTGATTTTTACTCCTTAACATTTTGAAATTGAGATCAAAATCTACGTAAATGTAAATTGTTTGTGATTATCTTTGTAGAAGAAATACAGGCTGTAAATCGAAAAATACAAATCAATGTATTGACAAAAATATATACTTTATAATTGTAGTCAAATCAAGAAAAGCATTTTTTAGTCCTGCTAAAAATATAATAACAATTGCAACATCAACTGCAGATAATATCAGTATAGTATTTCAAACTTTGCATATAATTGTGCCTTTGGAATCCCATGATGTGAAAAGTAGTTCAATAGTGACATCAAAAAATAACAATTAAAAAATTCATTGTGAGTACATAAAATGTACTGAGTAATAAATAAAGTTTTAAAAAATTGTGATAATAAAATTTGTATTCGTTTTATTTCATAACAAACTAGTAGTATTAAATTTAATTATAATATCTTTTTATTTGTTATAAAATTTAAGTCTGGCATGCCATATTAATTTTAACCTAAATCTCAAAGAAAAGAAGTTTATTTGCATTTGTGTCCTAAGTAACCAATACGTTACCAACCTGTGATGTCCACTGTGATAGAGTTGTGATAAAAATAATTTACTTAATGTCAATCATTAATATATAATGAGATTCCATGTGAGGCACAAAGTAAAACAGTAACTTTAACAAAAATATAAAATTTCATGTTATATTAATATTGTGCACAATTAATGCACAAACTTAAATACATCTCTAAATAACTTTAAGTTAATCATTGAGCTTTCCATCTATACAAATAAATAATATAATAGAATACATTAATATTAGGGAAAATTGTTAGACTTACAATTATATGTACAAATATCATTAAGTTAATTACTGTACATTAGAGATTTACGATCACCATTATAGAGTCCAAATTACCTCCTAGAACGTGGTTTATATCACCTCACTTCACAATGTTTGTTCACGGCGACGGGCAAGGTAGAGGCCGACGACTTGGAAGACGCAGCTACATCTGCAGAGGTCTTCTCCACTTTAATATTCGCTGTGCCAGCCTCTTTCATCACATACCCGGAACCTTGAGAACTCCGTGCGAGTTTTAACCGTATAGGAGTCACTTTGTCAGTACGCACCTTACGCATTGAGGAGGCATCGGAACCGAAGGGAGGGTCGATGGCTAGAGGGTCGCGCGCTGTGGGATCGTAGTCGAACGGGTCGACAGCACTACCACCTTCCCCTACACCCTCTTTACCTTCCTCGTCCTTTGTACGTTTTATTTTTATCACCAATCTAGTAGCACATTCACTTTCACTATTTATCACTTGAAGTTTTTCTTTTTCAGTCTTTTTGTCTTTCTTTTTCTTCTTTCGTTCACTTTTATCAGGCTTATGCTTACTTGTTTTGCCGGATTCTTTTTCCTCGAAATCGGCCATGATCATCCTCCTAAACTTCATGCTCTCGCGCTTTATGACGTCGAACCCAGGTGTGGGTACAGTTTGTATACGTTTCTTAGGGGGTCGGAACGGCGATCTTTTTGTAGAACTCGTAGAAGTGTCTTCGCTTAGATGCTGGAATATATTGGATCCAATCTTTATTTTCAATTTAGGCGCCACTGGCGAAGTAGCTCTTGATCTACCGGGTTTGGTATTGACTCGACCACGACGTTTGTGTGCTTGACTCGAGCTGGTAGTAAAGGTAGGTGGCTTCACGTCCTCCGTCTGTTCAACTTCATCATTCATACTAACTTCCAAATGGCGCAACTCTCGAGATAAACCACTCGTCGTTTTTCGCTTTTTCTTTTCAATCGGCGAGTCACATATTTTGTAATCTTCTCTTGTTGGTATGCTAGTCATCGAGGCCACAGCTTTTGGAATCGTGATGACAGCACGGGGCAAAGGTTGTGGCGCGGCTGGAGGAGGTATTGCTCCTATAGATGAAGTGTTGCCTGGATCATCCATGTTCATATCCTGAGTCCAATACTGACGTAGTAACTCCTTTTTACGCATACGTCTAAGATTCGTTGATCCGGACATCATCGTATTAGTCGAAACACATGATGCATTTAACATACTCATCGATGGCTCATGAATCGGGGCAGGAGGAGGAACTATCGGTTGAACGGAACTTGTTGGATAGTTTGCATCTAAGAACGGCCCCTTTATTTTAACCTTTAGTTGATTTCTTGAATCACTCAGCGAGACCTTTGGTAATTGTGGCGTGTCTTTGACGGGCTCAATTTCATGTTTGGTTATTGCTGATGGAGAACCCGGTCGGGGCTTGCTAGCCATTAAAGCACTATGTAGTTGTTTCTCTGCATCTTCATCTATATCTATCAACTGTTGATCAGCTGTCCCACTGGCAAATGCAAGTAGGTGGCTATTAAAAACATCGCTAGCGACTGGTGGAGGATTGTCAAACGAATTATAGGTACGCATATCTACAGGTCCAGGAAGCACTGGTTGCACTTGGCTAAACCCTGCTCCTTTAGATGTCGTCGACTCCCTTGAATCAGAATTCTCAGGACTCTTTATTTTGGGTTCTTTGGGCTCGTTGCCTGATCTCTTTATAGGCTGAGGACTTACAGTACGCGGTGATTGCGGTGAATTCTTAAACGAAATATCAGGTTTTCTATCCTCTCTAACATCAATAGACTTTCTTCTTTCTCGAAGTGCTTTAAGACCGACACCATCGTTAGCGATTTCCTCTTCAAAGTCATAAACGGTTCCTACTAATTTGCTTTGTATTGAATTTCCCAGAAAATCAACAGGAGTATAGGGATGTCCGCCGTTTCCGCGGCTTTTGGAACGGCCACGACCTCGCTGACTTCTATTACTTCTGTTAGTCGAGCGTTTAGTACCTTTTGGGTGATCAGATTGTTTAGGTGAAATACCTGGGCTCTTGCCGGGAGATTTCCCGGGAAACTTAGTAATAGGTTTTGATTTGGGCGGCGATTTTGAATCCTGAGTATGTAAACTTAAAGCCACCTCATTGCTATCGCTAGACATTTTTGTAGGACCTCGTGTATTGCTCGAATCATTAAATGAATCAATGCTCGGACTGGATACCACGTGTATTGACATTTTATCACTTCCGGTAACGTCGATGTCATTGCTAGGGGAATCTAGTATTTTTGGAGTTGGCGACGCTATCATCGCTGTTGTCAGCGCAATATTTTGAGATGACGATGTGAATGCGGCAGCACACAATGGAAACGTTGGCTTACTGAGTGGCTGCAGTAGAGGCGTTGTGAATGCTAAGCCAGTACCATATATACTTGGCCCTGGGGATGGTAGAGTTAATTGGGACGAAGCACAAGCTCCAGGTGCAAAAAATTGCAATGAACTAATGGGATTCAAGAATGGAGAGGCATCAGGAGGACAACTTGTATACTGGTTTAGAGACATTGCTGGTTCAACGCGACATGAGTATGCTGGTATAGGTGGATATGATTCGATTTCTGGCAAAACTGTCCCTTGCCTGGATTCCATACTGATAATAGATTTGGTTTCAGTTTTTTGCGAACATAATGAGACATCGGAATTCGAGCTTGAAGCAGATGACCGGCGTGTTGTTATTTTGCTTTCCCTCCACTTTGAATCGTTACTGACATAAGGAGACGATATGGTTGCACAGTCCGAATGTATTACTGAATTATTATTATCATATGTTTGATTGTCTTGCGTAAGATCTTGTTCATTACTTATTATAGAATTATCAACTACAGATAGAGACTGGGAGTCATCACTTTGCTTGGATATTGATATTGTATCTGCAATTTCTGAAACAGAATTCATTGATAGAACTGTTTTTGGTTCTTTAACGTCTTCAGTATAAGACACCGAATCGTACTTTTCATCATTTATGTTTTCTAGGTGTGATTCAGCAGGGGGTATAAATTTATTCATTTGAACCCATTTTACGTTTTCGTCTACGATTGGTCGTATTATTTCTTTGTTTTCATTTATGCCATCATGTGGTAATAACTCGGACGACTCGTCTAGATCAGGTACACTATTAACAGAAATATCTTCTTTCATTAGCGATTGACTATCGTCAATAAATTCTGGTTCATCGCATTTTTTATCTTCCAAATTATCTTGATTAGTTGTAGGTAAACTTTGCGTACCTGTGGTATCATCTTCTACTAATGTCTTATCAACATTCGCAGTCATATCATCTAAAGCGGGTGTTTCTGCTGGCGCTTTTTTATTAATTAGTTGCACCCTTAATCTATCGACAAGATTAAAAGTTTCCTGAACTCCCTGTTCTTTAGAATCTTCTTTAAAGAAAAACTCAGGATACGATGAAAACGGTTTCAACATCTCATCATGATTAAATCCATCATCAACAGCTAACATGTCAAATAATTCATTATCTTTAGATTGTGGTGAAAACATTACACGATTAGGAAATGGATTGACAGCTGAAGGTATTTTAGCACTTTTAGATATTTCAACGGCTTGAACATTGCTAGCATCTTGGGTAATAAATTTCTTATCTGGGTCAATTATAGAACGTTTTCTAATGTTACGAGCAACCGGATTGTCCACATCCATGGGATCTACAGTTCTCGCGTCCATGGGCGTCTTTGGAGATTTAATCATTGTATTTTCGTTAAGGTTGGCTTGTATTTTCGCTATCATTTTTAAGCTGCTTTTGTCGGCAAAATCAGAATCCAAAGATTTATCTTCAGTCATATACTTTTCATTGTCTCCGGGTTTTTCAATAGGTGTAGGGTGAAGTTTAGGACTGGGAGCTTTAGTTAGCCAGGCTTTATCTGTATCTGAAAAGTCTTCTGTAATAATAGGTGGTATTGTATCTGCCAATATATCAAGTGGAGCTGGAACTTCTTTATCATTTTGCAAAATAGGTACAGATATTTTATTAAGATCAATTATTTGAGAATCCCTTCTACTTCCAAGTCTTTCTTTTATTGAATCTGGTTCCTTTATTTCCTCTGCTGGAGATACTTTTCTTTCTTTTTCTTTTTCTTTTTCAGACGTCTCTCTAATACTCATTCTTCTGTTAGTCAAGGCTTTTTGTTTTGCCTCTGTACTTTTTCTTGGACTAGTCCTAGTAATTACTGGACTTTCCATGTCTTTCCCCTTGCTTTTTTCTTTGTCCTCACTGGATACACTACGGCCTTTAGCTTTTGTAGGTTTTGTGACTTTTTCTTCAACTTTGGAACTATCACCAATAGGAACTTCATCTTTTGATTGGTTCTTTATCTCCTCGTCCGCTTTCCGTTTCGGAGTTGTATGTACAGTGGACTGACTGCTCTCTTTGGAAGTCTTAACTTGTGGAGAGGTGCTGCTTTCGATGTCGTCTTTAGATGATTTTCTCTGTCGGGTATCAGACTTATTAAACATATTTCCGCTTGAAGTAGTGCTTCTGGTCCGAGCACGTGTGGTAGCACGCGTATCATTGGATCTGATCGATTCCTCTCCTTTAATAGGCGATGATGGTACCCCAGGCTCGGGTCCCCGTTCGGAAGTTTTAAGCTTCTTGTCTGGGGCCTTTCGTGGGGAAGCATCATTTGAGATACTCTTGCCTTTACGGCGCCTTCTTGGACGCTTTGGAGAAGGACTTCCAGATCCGGATCTCGATCCTTTAGAGCTATCGGAATCACTCGAGGCACTAGTTGAAGACAGTGGTCTTGATACCTTGTCAAGAAAGGGCAAGTCCACTGTGGGTCTAGAGCCAGGGGGTGAAAACATCGATGGGGGTCTTGGAGCTGGTTTTATCTCACGAGCTTTTGCTGTAGGCTTCATTCCAGGCTTATCATGTTCTTCCTCAGAGCTTGATGATGATGAGTAGCTGCTACTACTAGAGTTTGATGATGATGTAGAAGTTTCTTTCTGTGGCATTTTACTGGATTTAGGATCATCTTTTTTAGGAGATACTTTAGGTGTATCTGTCTTTTCCACTTCTTTCTTTTTATCTGCATCATTTGATTCACTAACTGGAATCTTGGAGCCTAATCCACTTTTAATGTGTGCAGCAGCCTTTTTAGCCGCCTGCCTTTGTGGTACATAAGCAATAGGTTCTTTTTCAAGGTCTTTAGATGCTTTCTTCTTCCCAGTTTTCTCAGGACTTCCTTTTGCCTCCTTACCCTTAGTCTTCATCTTTGGCCTACTTTTAAGATCATCACCACTTACTTGTTTTTCCGTTTCTTCCTTCTTACCAGATGTAGTAGACCTCATATTCTCAGATGCTTTCTTTGCAGCCTGTCTCTGAGGAACAATCAAATCTGTAGGATCCTTTTTCTTAGCAAACTTTATATTTTCTTTATTCTTAGCCACATCATCAACTTCTTTTGATTTAGGAGGAGGCTTTTTCTCTTTATTTGAAGGTTTTCTCCCCCTTTTCTTTGGAGGAGGTTTTTCTGCTGATGGAGGTATCTTCTTCTCTGGTTGTGTAGGTATAAACTCTTTCATAGCTGCTTTTGTACGTGGCAGTGACTGTTGGGAATCATTTTCATGAGGCGATTTATCAATTTTCAACTTATCTGATTTGGATTTTTCAGATCTTAATTTATCGGAATTGTCATGATTTGCTTCTTGCTTCTCAGAAGCCTCACTACTATCAGAATATATATCCACTGGAAATTTATTATTTCTTGTAGTTCTTATCGTTATTAAATCATCACTGTCAGTACCAGACTGACCTGTTTTTCCTGCAGCTGCCATTTCTTTCTCCATTTGCTGAAGTGTTTTGCTACGAGTTCTATCTTTTTTCGTTCTCAGTTTAATGCCTTCTTCTTCACTACTACTTTCACAAACAGCTTTGGATTGTGGTACCTTAGTTTTCCTTCTCTTGACCTTAGCTGGAGATTTTTTACCTCTCCCTCTAGGTAATACTTTTTTCTTTGGTGAAGTTGTTTTCTTTACTTCTTCTTCGTCTGTACTAGAGCCAATAGTACGACCACGATATTTTGTACTACGATTGATCTCACCTACACTTTCTTCACTGGAGAGTCCACTATACATACTACCACTTCGACGTGAACCATTTACATAATGTTTCTTATATGGATTTGCAGCTCTGCAACCACGACGAAGACCATTACGATCTTTCTTTTTCTCATCACTAGATTCTTGAGGTGCTATTCGAGCTATTAAATCATCGAAGTCATTCTTATGATCTGGAGCACCTGGATGAGAATAAAGTCTATCATATATAGATGGGCCATGGTTTGCTTCAATTATTGCTGCCAGATCAGGACCAGATATTGTGGTATCACAAGATAGCACTGCAACTTGTTTATGAAAAGTTTGTTCTCGCATACGAAAGAAAGAACGCGACAGTTTTTCTCGTCTACTGACCATATAACATAAATTACGGACTCTTTCTAGATCTTGCCTCAACTGTACAAACATTTTCATTTTGTCAAGGTCTGCTTGCTCTTGTCGGTGAGTTAAAAGTTCACTGTCATCTGATTTTGGAATCAGCAAGTTACGATTATGGCCAGCTCGTCGTTTTAACTTCCAATAGTTATAAATATAATTGATGGCTTCTTGGTCAACATCCAGTAAATGTGTACTTATATCTTTTACACTGACATGTCGATCAAATTCTGCTTCAATTTCGTGAAGTCTTGCTTGTCGAGCTTGTGTTTTTTCTTCTGAAGTCATATCTTTACGACGTTTCCTCTTTACTTCTTCTTCTTCTGATCCTGAACCAGCACACTTTTCCTTTTTCGAATTGACACTGTGTTTTTGACAGTAAGAACGTAGTTTAACACCATCATCGGCATTTTCATCTTCAATTATTGCACGCATTTCTAGTCCATGTTTAAATGCACATGTCACATGATATGCTGTTTTGCAAGTCTTTACCGAACATTGAATACAAGCACCTTTACGCTCACGACACAAAATACACACAAGGGACCAACGCGAAGGAGGTATTGAAGTGATCTTAGTTATTGGTTCCATCCTTTCAGCACAACCAATGGACACTTCAGGAATCCACAAAACACAGCTGACATGTGCCCATTTATGCCCTGAAGGCGTACACTTCATAGCCCCACCAAGGTTAGGACACAATACACATGTAGGCCTTACACCAGCTCCACATGGCCGGCATAACCATTGACCTGGAAACAAAAACATATATTGTATGGCCAAAATTTATTTATTCATATTATAAAATTATTAGCTGTACGCCGCGGTTTCGTTCGCGTAAGTTTCGATCACGTAAAAACTAACCCTCAAAACATAATTGGTCAGACTGTATTGGAGGAGTATGAAAAATAACACGGTTTCACTAGATTTACATATTTGCATTCTAGACTATTATAATAAGATTATGCTAGCCTATATTAAAACCTAAAATTTATATCACCTGACATAACAAACAAGTATATATTTACTAATATTTAAAGAAAATTGTCACATTATATTAGTGTTAATGCAGGTACAAATAATATACACTAAGGGATTGTTAAAAATTAATTTATAAATATGTTAGGAATAAGTAAAATAATCTATTTTAGAATGTCTACTTTTTGCGCAAGTTGTTATATATAAGAGAAATGTTTAACTTTTTATTTGATTATTATTTCAGGATGTCAATTTCATTTATTTTTTTGTATTTATTACAAATTTTGAATCAAGTATAGTTATGCAGGCTCATAAAAAGCCTGATTAGACCAGAATAATTTTGGATTATGGTAACAAACTTACTAAATAATGTTTCCAGTATTAAATCCATCGCAATAGACCACGGAATAGTTAATAGAAAAAAGAGAAAGCAATTTAAAAAAAGTTGTATTTGTGGGGACCACGCATTCTAACTCAAGAAAAAAAAAATACGAGTATACTTTGGAGACCACAACTGATGTAAAACTCAATGATAATTAACTTTATTTCATGCACTGGTGGAAGAGAGAAAGAACGCATTCGCACCTCTCGCGCTCTTGTCCATACAGTAATATACAAAACTTAAACGCTTTCCCTGCTTCTATCTTCCGTAACTTACATATCTCTCTCAACTGTCACCGGCCACATTTTCATAACGTCCTCGTTACGCATTCACCAGCTTCATTATCACAATCATTATCAGCCCTCATCGGTCCACTGATGGACATGGGCCTCTTTCAATTAACGCCAAGACGACCGATCTCCTGTTACTCTCATCCATCCCGGACCGACTATCACACGGAGTCTTCCCACCTGGTGAACGTCGACCAACACTTCGTTTTCCTAAACAAGGCCCCACTCCAGAACCTTGCTGGCCCTTCTGCCATCTGTTCTTCTGAGTGTGTAACCAGCCTATTGTCACTTCATCGAGATTATTCGTCACGTGATATCGGATACTTTAGTTCTTTGCCTTGACTTTCATTACGAATTCTGACGGCCAATGAAACACCCGACATAGCACGCTCAATAGCCCGATAAGCTGCAGCAAACTTGCGGACCAGTCCCAAAATTAAGAGGCCATGTTTCGGCCCCACAGGTATATATATCACGGGGAGAGCGCATTGGTTGAAGACTTTTGTCTTCAAACTCTGCGGTATAGGCGACGTGAGAATGCGACTACGCTTCCGGAATGCTGACCAACCCGACTGGATCCTTCTATAGGCTTCCCCAGATAGACGTATTCATCAGTGAACAGTTTCGGTGAAATAACATCCCTCTGCCGCACTCCTCGATGCAATTGGGTTGGCCTTGTTTGACCTCCCGGAATCAGAGTGGACATAAAAACAACAGCTTTTTCATTTCAAGGCGAGGCACAGCGTATATCTGCACTCATGTCTTTTGTACAGCTTGCCTTATGGTCAAAATTTAGCACCATGGACCATTCCATGGTGCTAAATCCTCTGCGGCACCCAGCCCGCTCCGGTGGCTGGAATTCGTCAAGGTGAGACGATTCGTCAAGACTCTTGAGAACAACTTTTAAATACGGCCAAGAAGTGAAATTGGTTTGTAATTTTGAAGAAGTGATTTGTCAACCTTCTTAAAAAACAAAACAACGTCACTTCCAAGCCACGCCTTGGGAGGTACGCCCCGCTGAAGGACAAAATTAAAAATCTTTTTTAATTTTGTCCTTCAGCTCTCGTAATACAGGTTCGCCTCCTGCTCTAAGAAGCTCGATTGTAATTCCGTCCTTCCCCGGAGCCCTTCCCTTTTTATCAGCTCTAAAAATTAAAGCTTAAATCTCAGATAAGATCCCAGGCTTAGAAGAAACGGTAACCCCAGAATCAGTTCCTAACCTTTGTCAGATGACTTCTTCCAACCTTCTCCACAAAGACCTTCGATCGTCTATTCTGCTCAATTGCTTCGGTAACCCGTTGCGTATTTGAACTGCGAAGATCTCGGCGTATTGGTTTGCGGATTCGCTTTGAAAGAAGTTTGACATCGTAACGTCTTCGTGTGTTCTGCGTTCCCTCATGAGTCGAAGCGTCTCATCCGAAAGTCTAGCTTTCCTGCTCGTATACTTACTCCTACATTATTCTTTAGTCACCATTTCCGCATGCAACCAATAACGCCATGGTCCCGATAAATGCCATTGTAGTTTTCGACATATCTAGGGCCATCGTACCGATTTTTTAATTCCAATAGGAATTTCTCGGGACCTACCATGGTTCGTCGGAAGTGAGGTCGATTGTCGAATGTACTAATCGGACACGCTCTCATCGAAAGCCTATATTCAGAGAGCCTCTAACCAATCGGTGATCACTTCCGGTTCCAAACCTGTTGATCACGGACACATCTCTAAATGTATAATTTCGGTCCGACATAATGAAGTCTATCTCGTTCCTTGTCACAGTATCGGAGCTCTTCCATGTCCACTTCCTATGGGGCTTCTTCTTAAAATAGGAGTTCATAAAGAAGAGGCCCTCTTTCTCTAGGAAGTTTACCAGCGTTTGCCCCCTGCGATTTCGAGTTCCGACTCCATGTGGTTCCAGACTCGATTCGACACCATTTCGTACTCCCTTCCATCTTGGCATTAAGGTCCCCCATAACAGCATTGAAGTAACGGGTGTTATGTAAGGCCTTTGAGACATCCTCATAAGTTGCCTCCACGGCGTTATCGGGATGTGTCGAGGTTGGTATCATTTTGAGGCTATACCTCTTACTGAGCTTAAGTATAAGAAACGCCACCCTACCCGACACATTAGAGATTTCGACGATGTTGCCTACGAGGGACCATGATGTGCCATCGGATTTTTCCTAGTTCCACCTCCAGCTCAACCAAGTGGTTATCTAGTCTGAGCGTTCATCCATTATTTGTAGCCAGGTCAAATCGGCGATTCTTAGCACCCCTTGTTCCACCGTTACCGTGGCCGCTACCATGGCCAGAACTAGTGGAACTACCGGTAGCTGGGGGCCGAATTTTGCTGCTATCCCCGTCCAATGGAGGTAAATGCTCATAATTGCCACGCTGAGAGGCGGATTGGCAATCGCAGATTAGATTTCGGACCGGCGCCACTGCTGCCTGACGCCGATCCGATTGATGGTACCGCCATCACTCGGCGCGACCGCTGTCTGGTGTTCCAGTATATTTGACTGTCACTATGAAAGCCCCTTAGTTGTTAAGATACTAGTGCCTTTTGACTACTTTCACGTCACCATGGGCTTGGATTGAGTGTGAGGGTATTCTTAGGCCACCCCACACAGCCATTCACCAGCTTACTCACCTACAACCCTATTCCAATTTTACTGTCAAACTAACTAGTATTCAAGCACTACTTTTATTTTTGTTCTATAAAATTACTTTTTATATTGTACTAGAAGTGAAAGATAACGATTCAGAGATTGTTATATTTTATAGTTATTGCAACCGTAAGTATTACGATTATGCTGCATAGAGCTTGCAATAAAACCTTTATGGATGTTTATTCTATCATAGACCATCTAGAACGCGATGTGAGAGCTAAGTGTTGTGGGTGCGGATGTCTCAATAGGGTCTATCTATAAATAGATAATACATAAGTGTTTAGCAAAGTGGTGTGAGAACATCGCATTTTAAGAGAGGTACTTGTATTTATCATCTCGTTCTGAAGAACTTGTAGACAAATCATCTGCCGAACCCCAGTTGATTATCCGTTTGTTAAGACCGTGTTCCGAAATGTACTGCCCGCACTACTTAGTTACTTTTACTGAAGTCAAATTAGTTGTTTTATTTGGCCAGTATACTAAACCGCGCAGTAAATTTCAGAACACCATGCGTAGAGTACGAATCAATGTTGCGCTGGTACTTACCGTCAGGAATAACAGTAATTCCATAGCAGGCTTGATGTACGCAAATATTACACGAGTCGCAGAACACCATTTCATTTCCGTCTTCGGAATCTGGAGAACGGCAAACGTCACAAATGACATTTTCATCGTACTCTATACCCAGACCTTCTTCAGACTTTATTATAGCTTGAATTTTGTCCCATGTTCGAACCTTCAATAAAGAAAAGTTATCAACAAAAAAAATATTCGATAAATTTATATTATGAACTACGCAATACAAAATAGGGCGCTTCTGGTTAAAAAGAAATAATATAATAATAAATATTAGTGTTCATAAGAAATTTCCGTATCAGTCATTGCAAAAGTTAGGCGTTTAGACACAAAGTCCACCTATTGATGATTTTGACGTGAAAAACAAATTTTGAATGACTTGTCTGTAAACCCCTTTGCTTTTGCAGCTGTTTCCAACAACACATCTTCAAGCCAGTTCCGTAATGCGGAACAACTGTTCTCTGTGGTAGATTTTCTGATTTCAGCAATACTAGAAAATATTTTGAGAAATCAAAAAGTTCACATCTCATAGTAGACATGACGGCGAATACATAAAAGCAAATTTTGAATCAACTGTAAAAAACCACCGGTTAATATTAGACATTAAGATTAATAATATTTTCAGGGAAATTAGCCATGTTTATTGAATAAAGAATAATAGCGTAGGACGTCACAATTCCCCTACCATGTTCGAGCCTTGTTGTGGCAGTGGGGCTTAGTAGCGTGGGGTAAACACAGGCGAAGCCAATTGAACCGAGGGGGATCTTTGCATCCCTTTTTTTTTTGACGCGGGGAAACGCATTTACACGCCTTCACCGGCTCTGGGTGGGGTCCAGTGGTGTGTGGGAGTCGCGGCACATGATAGTGCCGAATACCCACAAAAACCACCGCTAGTGCCATCAGTGCCACCCTTGGTAAGGTGCCCCGGAACAATAATCACCAGGACACTTCGACGGCTAGTCAGCCCCCTTAGGGACCAACTCCACCTCCACAGATGGGGTTGCCCAGCACTACAGGATAACCCCACGGAGTTTGGGACAGTGCAAAGATCCCCTCGGTTCATTTGGCTTCGCCTGGGTACACACCAGGCCACAACCGCCACGACAAGGCTTGAACCATTGTGGGGTGCGTCCCTCTAATGATAAGAGGGCGTTAAAGATCAGGAGGAGGAAGCAGTCTCAGTACCCCTCTTATAAGAAGAATGGACCAAAGAGCAACAGGAGGCGGCGCTTTTGCGCACGGGGCAAGGGGCAACGATGGAAACTCTCCATTGCACTGTCCCAAAGTCGGTGGGGTTGTCCTGTAGTGCGGGGCAACCCCATCTCTGGAGCCGGTCCCATAGGGGGCCGACTAGCCGTCGAGTTGCCCTAATGATTTGTTGTTCCGGGGCACCTCACCAAGGGCGACACTGATGGCATACGCAGTGGTTTTTATGGGTATTCGGCACTATTATGTGCTACGAGTCCCACACACCACTGGACCCCACATAGGGCCAGAGAAGGCGCGTAAATGCGTCTCCCCGCGTCAACCCCCGAGGATGGTTTTAGTGTATAATTGTAAAGATATCAATCAGTCCACATGTGAAAAACATCATGGGCGAAGCCGGGGAGGAGCGCTAGTAAATGATACAAACCCATATCTGAAAATTGTACCAAAATTTGTTATTCTCTCCGAGTCAAATAATTACACCATGCTGCTGTATACCATTATATAATAATGGGCATAACTTTAAATTTTTAGTTGCTGTCTGTTGTATTAGATATGATTGGGTACTGTCCGCTGGTGGTGTCAAGAGTCTTCGCAACCGGCGTGTCTGTTTGAAGAGAGTAATGAATGTAGAGGAGCTCTGCCCACCCTATTAGGGAGCTGGAATGAAAATTTGTGCGTGTGTATGTATGTGTATGTATGTGTTGTGTGTGTGTATGTGTACGTGTGTGTGTGTATGTGTACGTGTGTGTATGTGTACGTGTGTGTGTGTATGTGTAGGTGTGTGTGTATGTGTAGGTGTGTGTGTGTATGTGTAGGTGTGTGTATGTGTAGGTGTGTGTGTGTATGTGTACGTGTGTGTATGTAGAGTGTTTGTGTGTGTTTGTGTGTGTGTTTGTGTGTATGTGTGTGAATGTGTGTGAATGTGTGTGTATGTGTGTATGTATGTATGTGTGTGTATGTGTGTATGTACGTATGTGTGTGTATGTGTGTATATATGTGTATGTGTGTGTGTGTGTGTGTGTGTGTGTGTGTGTGTGTGTGTGTAAGTATGTATGTGGGCTGACGTTTCGCCTCATTAAATCTTGATAATGATCGATGTATGTATAACTAATAATAGCTACGCTTTCGCCTTAACCCTTCACCCGATCTGGGCATAGTTTTCTATTTCGCTGCAGTCTAAAATCGTCACCATTGTTGTTGTCATGACAAGCAACGCCGCGAGTGTTAAAGTCAGCAACTAAAACGTGTCAAAAAGGCGAATAGTGATTTACTTTATTTCAATGATGCTAGCTTTATTGAATATCGAATAACGCCGAACTCTTTCTGACGCAATTTCATTCATTTCAACAGGAGCCCCTTTATGCCTACTGACGCCCATGGACACTCGCATGATTGTTACACAGATGCATTGCCCTCCTATCATCCCCCAATGGGCCACCGGCTACTCACAAACCGCACGTAACGCGACAGTGACGCTGTCACTTTACGGCGGTATCATATGAGCAAGAGGTACTTCCCGGGTCGTACCGGCCCAATTCCGTTGTATAGTGCCATGCATAGTGCATTACGGTACATCCTCCTATGACACTGAATTGGGCCGACAGGAACGACCGCGCAGGTACCTCTCGCTCACATAATGCCACCGTGAAGTGACATCTTCAGCGTCGCGTTAGCCGGTGGCCCATTGGGGAGTGGGAGACGAGGGCAACGCATCGGCATATTAATTATGTGGATGTTCACGGGCGTGGGTAGTCGTAAAAAGGTTATGATTGCTCCTTTTCCCCCTATTCTATATTAAAAAAACATATTCGACAAGTTTTATTTTCTTCGAGTACATTTTATTTGCCTTGATTCACAACACGATGTACACGAATGCGCGCGCATGAATGTGTGCCGGGGTTCATAAGGCGCCCATTTTGGATTGCATCAAACTTAAAAGTACTGGATTTTTATTGACTACCACTAGTGTAAGAATTAAAGTTACCAATACTATACTAATAGGAAATAAATATCTATTCAGAAAACCGATAAATATTAAGTTTAGTGAAGAGTGATCATTCCGAAATATCCACACATTTGTATTAATTTTAGTACTTCCCGCGATATCACACGCGTAACTTCGGTTCTGTTGACAGGAACTTATATACCTATTTTCACATTACTTAGTCTAAGATGGAGAAAATTCCGTATAAAGACGTCTAAAAACTAAGCCGGCCGACTTTAATCATTTAAAACTGCATACACAAGTCAATAAAGATTGTGAATTGCATCTTAACTTTTGAAAGTAAAAGTAGAGGATGCAGACCTAAAATTGATGCGGGTACAATGATGAAATGAAAATCGTAATGAAGTCACTAAAGAAATTGACAGTCATATAGTCTTCCATGTATATGCATAGTGTTATTGTATACTATTTACTTATATTATGAGGTAGAAAATAGCCACTCTACAAGGCACTTTTTTCTCAATATTCCCTTGCAACTAGGGTTGCCATTCACACTCTAAAATAGAATATTGTCTACTTTTTCATAGAGGCGCATTTTATAATCTACGAAACTAATAAAGGTCGCCAAAATGCTCTTTTTTCGTAACACTGATTGTTACCGACTTCTTAGTGATTAAGAGCAAGAGCACTTGAGACAGTAGCTGTAACCACAAAATTTGTTATGTCTGATAATATAGATTGTAAAGTTCGGTTAATCAACTCGAACGTCCATTTTGATTTAAAATTTAATACACAAAGAGGAACAAATATTTTCAAAAAGATAGATATTTATTATATGTCTCAAAGGACAACAAAAAATACTTTTCGGAATAAATAAATAAGATGTTCTTTAATTTCATTCTAACAAAGCTAAAAAATACTTTATTCCTCCTTAAAAGCGTGCAAACAACCCCTACTTGCATAGTCTGGGAACCCTGACATAGAGTAAGGAAGTTTCCCAGCAACAGGAATATCTAAAGCAACAGGTCTAAACGAACCGACATCTGTGATTCTGTAGCAAAATTTGGCTAGGTTAGGTTAAATATATGTATGTCGTAACATAATATGAAAATATGTATGCCATAAGAAACTATGTACATGCATATCGGCGTCGGTAGTTCTCGTTTCAACATCATCATTATCAGCCCTTATCGGTCCACTGCTGGATATAGGCCTCTTTCAATGAACACCAAGACGACCGAATCCTTGATCCTCGCATCCATCCCGGACCAGCTACTGCACGTAGATCTTCTTCTCGTTTATACCCCTATAATATAAAAAATGCCTGTTGCTGTCGCGTGCGTTCTCATGCCAGTTTCATAACTCCCGCATCTCCTTACGCTAGTCAAATTGCCTGATATCCTGCCTGATACAGGCACGCATTTAGTGCATACATCGGAGTAGTATTGTATAAGTCGCCATATTACATTACGGCTAGTCATTTTCAAAAACAGAGCAGTTTTGATTTGTGGTGGGCCAACGATTAGTCGGGTTGTCATTGCGAGACGTTCTTCAATATGACGGCTGACACTTAGCCTTAATATTTTGATTGAACCCTTAAATATTTTGATTATAGGCAGATAATCGATACACGGCTATAATCGATACAGTACGGCTCGCGGAGTTTCACTCAGGTGTATTCATTCCGGCAAATCGTTGGCCCACCACATAACGAAACAGCCCTGTTTATGAAAATGGCTAGCCGTAATGAAATACGGCGATTAAGGCAATCCGACTACGACATATACAACATATGGCAATAGCTGGCACGTGCTAGGACTCGCGTGAAAGTGTACCAACTGCAGACCAATATTTTATCTATTATAATTGGGTATATATATTTTTTCATATTTGACATTCAACAATTTACTCCTCACACACTGACGACTATTTGGCGCAGTAGTAACAATGCCTCATGCCGCGCACATTACATCAGCAATTTTGGGTTCAAATCTCATTTATTAATTTAAGAATATGTAGATGAGACATCTGTGACATGTCTCATCTACATATTCTTAAGTAAATGTCTTACACACATAAAATATCTTACATTAAAAACATGTTAAATATAATCTTTTCTTTATCTAGTCTCATAATACAAGTACTGTATGTTGCATGGGGTAAGGCTAACATAGAAGGTTAGGCTTACAGGTATTAGTATTATAATGGTTCTTAACATTCAATTATATTGCATGTTCCCCTC
>JAFELO010001206.1:127905-146373 GCA_017140195.1 Eumaeus atala | reverse complement strand
ATTATATGTAAAATATAAAATTAACTTGTACATGATTAGTAATACACGAAAAATATTGACCTTTTAAAATGGCTATAAATAAATTGTACAATAAAAAAATGTTTAACTTATATTTATTTAAGATTAGTGTAGACTACTAAAATTAAAAATTTGGTGGTTAATATTTTTTTACAAACAATATAAAAATACAAACACTAAGTTAAAGCTAAAACTCCATTCTATATTTTTAAGTGTTATAAGAAAAATAAAGGTTTGACTCTAATAAGAAGTGTCCAAATAACAATAACATGGACTGGACACTTTGCAAGTTACATTTCAAATACGGTGCGTGTAGACGACACAGAAAAGACTATTCAAAATCTGCAGCCTCTTCAATTGGTGAAGAAACTACTTTTTTCAGTTGTAATAAAGCATGTTATAACATTTTTTTTGCCTGTATTGCGATTTTTCAATTAGTGTCTGTTCTAGAAAACGCGCCGTTAATTTAAATTTTTCTTGTCTTGTTATATGTCGGAAGTATGTAGAGCTTTTGAATCAATTTACACTAACAAATATTAATCCAAAACCACAATAAATTTGAAAGATTTTTGCAATACTGATGATAGATGGTTATTATTCAATACGCTTTATTGTACATGTTACTATTTTAATGAAAGGGTAGATGTTTTATCTCACGAAGTCCCTTCGGTTCCGGTTGTAATAGTGATGTGGCGGGTTTGACGCTTGTTCTATACGTGAACGGTACCACTGACCTTAATATTTATGGACTATGGATACTATAGACAGCGCCGGATATTTAATAGGAGGGCTGTAGCCATGGGTACAGTAAAACAAACATCGGCGCTACCGGTATTTCCAACAAAACAAAATTTTAATTTTGATAGATTAGCTCGCGCATGCTCTGAGAGTTACAGACAGTCTAGAGTTCTCAAATAAGTCAATGCTCAAAAAGTGCATGCGCGATGACGTACAATTTAGTAACTTTTGCAATATACGAGGTATTTTCTGCTAGTCGTACCTACACTAGATTATTCAAATTATTCCACACTAGCGGTTCGCCCCGGTCCCGTCCCATTTATGAGTGAAAACCGTACAAAAAACCCATTCAATTTGAGAAAACTGATCACATACAGACAGATTTTGGACACTTTGTTTTTTAATAAGTATAGGCATTGAGGTCAGTGTACGGGACTGAACACTTATAGTTTGCACACTAAAACAATTACAATATTATACTCAAACGGACACCGAGATTTAGAACATCTATAACATAATTGTCATTGCTCAATGTGGCTGTGCTTATCATTTCTAAATGCACCAATTGGAATGATCATACTGATACAGCACACATAAAGACATATAGGAATGAACTTTTTAAAATATGAAATCTGTAAGAGGCATAAGGAGCAAAGTATTTACTAAATACACTTTATATGGACAGATCTACGGATCCTCACGTTTCTTACATATATAATTTATTAAAATATGCAAATATTTTTCCTTGGTACAATAGGAATGTGAATTTTTATGATCTTAATGAAAATTATACATGTTTCTTTTTTATTTGAACTTTATGGACTGATAATGGACTATGAATTATTATGGCATCGATTTAACACCACCCATAAGAAAAATACTTATAATTGAACTACACCTATCCTAACATTTAAAAATATAATAATGACACGAAATTCATAAAACAGAATATCTGATATTGAAATAATCAATTATTAATTTCTAATATTCCATATATTCTATCAAGGAATTAAAACGTATTCAGATTTTGTGAAAATATGACGGAAAATAAAATTAAAAGAAAGTTAGTGGTTATTAGATGTTATCATTTATAGATGAGATAGGTACATATATCTAAATCAAATATATTTGGTATATGTAACGGATATGTGTATACATGGACACATAATCGCACCTAAGTATATAGATTATTACCTATAAGTGGAAAGTTCAACAACGGATATAACATTTATAGTAAAGTGAAAAACTACATAATATTCATATAAACATTTCCATAAATAAAACAAATGTGTTTCATATTATATTGCATACTTAATTATAAATTCGTACATATGTGACATAATATTAACAAAACAGAGTTAATTTTGTAGCTTTGCTTTAATCTTTATAATTCGTAATATAAAATCAAAGGTATATGTATATATATATATATATAGCTAGGCCCGGGGCCTGTTCCAAATTCAAATTAATAAAAATTTGATTGAGTGGTAAAGTCACATATATTGCTATAGAAGCTGTATGCCATGTAGACTATAATACTTTCGGAGCCGGAGACCTAGCAATCGCTACTTTTGATACAAGGTTAATCCCACAGTGCTACATGCCTAATCCGGCACTGGGAAAGGAATAGTAAAATTTCCAATTGCTAAGTGCTTAATCCGTTAAATGAATAGTAAAAATTGACACGGACGTTTGTTGGGAGAAAAAGAATTTCGGTCGTAGCGGTAGTAGCTATTAAGCCTAAAAAAGGACATAAAAGATA
Organism: Eumaeus atala; assembly: GCA_017140195.1. Lineage (NCBI taxonomy): Eukaryota > Metazoa > Arthropoda > Insecta > Lepidoptera > Lycaenidae > Eumaeus > Eumaeus atala. Next base: position 143,855 of record JAFELO010001206.1, on the reverse strand, counting down.
TATAGTTTTACTAAGTAGGATAATGCCCAAATGTCGCGCAGTAGAGGTACATCACACAAAGAGATATATTGTCAGTTAAAGTTTAAACACCAAGCTATGGTCTAGTTCGGCTTGCTAAGGCTGGGGTGCTTCTGGTCGGGTAACCACCTCGCGGTGCACCCCGGGCAACGGTGGCTGACTGATCCTCCCTCTCTCCCCTTGCGAGAGAGGGGAGGGTCAATTGCTAACAGATCCGGGGCATCCCAACAGAAGCGGCCGATGGTACCCGGGGGTTTGAGTGGGTATTCACGTATATTTATATGGTATTAATGGTAATTTTTTTCACGGCTATAACAGCCGTAAAAAAAAGATTGCTAAGGATACATGTTGCTAGTCTCAAATCGCAGTGCGGCGAACACTTTAGAACGTTGGAATAGTGAGCTACTTGGTAGTTTCTAGGCTCCAAGCAAACCTTGCGGACGTCGGAGGTAGCCTAAAGCTAGGTACATATTGCTGAGGAGGAGTGGTGTGCTGAAGCGGACTAGGCCGCGATCGGTTACAATCGTTCAGTATATATATAATAGATTCGCATAAATACATTTCTGTGGAGCGGTAATATCATTTGATTCATTTCCCATTTATCCAAATCAGTACAGCAACATACATTACGTAACATATTAGAAAGTAGTTTATTTAACTAAGTAAGTAATAACTTTGTTAGTGCCGATATTAAAAAAGAAAAACGCACTGAGAATCATAAGTAGCCGCTGTTTATCTACTTACAGAAGAAAGTAATATAATTTTCTTTTTCTTTAATTTAAGATAAATGAACCAAGACTGTTCAGTCCATACAAGACAAGAGTGTTCAGTCCATAGCTTCCAAGTGATAAATGTTTGAAAAAATTCGCCACACCACAACACATCGGTATGAAAACTTCGCGTCTGCGCGAAGACGCTTCTGCATACCGCACCATAACAATATGAATCTAGCTTTAGTGTTTGTAGCGATTCCGGGTATTAAATATTATACATACATATATATATATATATATATATATATATGTGTGTGTGTGTGTGTGTGTGTGTATGATGACAATCGCTATGTGTAAAAACGTTGACCTTGTCTAATCACCTAGAGCAGCCGACCCCAATTTATCTGATATAGAGATGGGATAAAGCCGTGACGAAGAAGGAGAAGTGCAATAGTTATTTCTACCAAACAACTCGCTTCTTTTGACTATTTTGTGCGAAATCAATTAGATAATAATTACTATTGTACATTCTACACAGTTAAAAATATCTCAGTAATAATGACTTCTATACACTATATATTCTTTATATAATATGTGCAATGGTTTCGCGGTTTTAGCCTTTACATTGACTAATACTAATGTCTGGCCTAATAATTAGCGAATATTTTACAGACAATAAAATTCTACCCTCATAAAAAATGTTATATTTGAACTACACGACAGTTTGTTGAAACTTGTATAAAATTTATTTGGCATTTCATCTTATAAAAATTTAACCCATAATATTAGGCCAAAATCCAATATATATTGTACTGTCTTCTGTTTTTTTACACATAAAGGCCTGCCTAGGGATTCTGTACCTATTACATTTTAAATATGAGACCTCACTTAATTCCTCAATATTAAACTTAAAAAAAATATTAGAAGTGGAATTAAAATTGGATTGGATGTATTTGCATAATATACAATATAGTTGCTTGATTTATGAATATGTAACTATTCAGATCACTTAGATAATAAATATAGACTCTTGGTGTTCGAGTAGGTAGTCAGTAAATGCATTTATAGGCGCGATGGCTTGTAACGACATTAGGCCATTTGGTGGCCAAGATAGGTTGGGACCAAATAAAACAGCCAAGTTGTTGCTTGTCATTTTGTTGAGGCAGCTCATGTCCTGTACCTGCAACAAGAAAATATCAAATGAAGAAAGCAGATTTAACTTAGCCACAACCATTCTTCCTGGTAGTATAGTGGTAAGCATATTCAACCTTTTTTTTTGTTGCATAGCACCAACTAATCTGAATGTAAAATAATTTTTCCCTGAAAAGAATGAACGATATTGGTCACATTGAGATATAATGTAGGCGGTTGAAGCCGCGCGGCATAGCTATTAGTTATCATTATACTCAAACAGGCAATACATTTTAACAATGTGATTTTTAAACAATAGGCAATTGTAGAAGTATAATAAAAGACGCAAATAAAAAAACAGTAGAATGAATTCTCACACTACTTACCTCCCACAAAAACTGCATGATGTACTTGAGCAGTTTGTAATTGTCCAGTGGGAGCCGTTCCAATATCAATATTTTCACTTGACGAGGCTTTTCCTTGTTAGACCAACCTATAAAAAAGTATGAATAAAATTAAATTTAAGAAATGTTGGACCTAGGTAAATCCCCGGCAGCCTTTCAAGTCGACACAGGCTCAATCACTAGTCTATAATATGACAATTCCTATATTCCCTTGATAAAAACATAAATGTACTTTCTATACGCAATTAGCCCCCAATACGTCACAGAAATACCCCGAGTAAAGTTATTAAAAACCGTGCGCCTACATTGAAACTGAGAACGCGAGGTATACCCTACGCAAGTTTATTACTTAATCAACAGTATAAATATATATCTCCGACACACGCTTACGCCTTGAAAAATTTATCTGCCCGATAATGTCATATTCCAATGTAGTATTCGCTTACGCTAAACCTTCACTTTTGATTATATAATGTCTAGATAGAGTCGAATGCTCGAAAACGTGTCAAAAAATATCAGAAAACTGCTTATAACTACTTTCCCGCCGATCAGTACAGATCAGCTTTCGTGTAATAAACAAATAATAGCTATAAAATGACGGTATGTGCTATTAAACTATGTCGGAATTATATAGAAAGGGCAAAAAATACCAAACACATCACCTATCATCGTTGTGTAACCAAAAATCCTACATTTTTTTTTTATTATAATTATTGAATTATGCCATATTTTATCAGTGTTGCCAGTTTTATCATTCTCCCAATTTAAAGTAATTTTTATGGGGATAATGGTTTGGTATATTTGGTCGTTTACTTTTTTAGTTATTATATTTTTTTATAGTTTTATGAAGAAGTAGTGCAATGCTGTATTGAAAGGAATATTTTTATTATCACGCTTTTGTTGGCACCATTTTGACCGACTTTAAAAAGTAGGATTAATTTGAAATTTTGCTCACATATCAAGGACCGATGACGATACAATAATATATTATAATAATTAGCTGCTCTTGTATGTGTGTTTGTTTCTATGTAACGACTTTAAACACGATTTGACCGACTTTAAAGCCTTGGATTAATTTGAAACTTTGCACACTTATCAACGATTGATGGCAATGCAACAATTATCTTCAATTGTATGTATATTTGTAACGATTAACGAAAAAGTAAAAAACAAATTATAGTTTAAAAAAAAGTCGCTTTTAAAGCACATCAAATTTAAATGTAAAATATAATTCATAATCACCCCCCCCCCCTCTAAAGGTGTCAATAGCTTCTTAACAAAAAGCATTCCGTTCAATCAGAGATTGTACAGACAGACAAAATTGTAAAAATAATTTAGTAGTATTCTAATAGTTTTAGCAATTCATATTTAGGAAATATATCTAATGTACAGACACACTATTTCTACTGTTTTATTAAATTATGTTTAGTGATTAAAAATTTATTTTATTAGTCTGTGGATTTATAACAGCATTTACATTTAGCCTAACAAATGATAATATTGTAATACTAATTTAATACAACATTCACACTCACAATTTTTTAAATACTCAGCTGTATATATTTATTTAAAAAACAACTAAAATATTAAATTCACTAAACTAAAACATTATTTGTTTTGTGTTTTATGGGATAATTGTATGTAAATGTAGTACAGCTGGTATTCACGCACACAGATACAAAGATGCACAGTGTAAAACACTGCCTGCACGCACACATTGTTGAACATGTTGGCTACTTTTCATTGTTTTGATTGTAGGGCGACGCTCCATCTAGACATTATATAATCAATATCCCTCACAGATAGAGAAATTGCAAAAGATGCAAATACGCTCACAACTGTCTCTCTGTGGCCACCGACCGTCCGTGGTACATACGCAATATAGATTTACAAATGTACTTGGACCGAGTATCGTGTGAAGATGGTCAGTAATATGATGTGAGCCTTTATGCAATTATCAAAAACGCGTAATCGTCTCACGGTTTTGATAACCGTACTCACTGTATGCAGACACATCACATCATTGAGTTGCCCTCCATCAGGAGCCACCTCAAAGGCATCTCAAGCGATCGGGTGCTTTGCTTCCTTCTTGCCACAAGGGCTCTAACTGCATAATAATTACCGATCGAAGTTCCCGACATGCTCTATCCAACTAATACGACCTCACCACAATCATCACTATTGTTAAACACTCAGACACGACACCGTGCAAACTGTTCAGAAACACGCATAGCAAACTGATGAAGCTGTATTCAACTATTCTTCGCTTCAACAACATAAACTCAGGTCCTAAAAGAAGAGAAAAATGTGAAAAACAAGAGCCAAGTCAAATAGTAACAATGCTTCTTTGTCGGCTACGCCGATCGTAGCTAATATTAAGTTCCGCATCACAAAGTAAATTCCAGGTCAGTCAGTCGTAAATATCGTCGGGTTTTGAACGATATTATATCAATAACTGCTAGAGCTACATCTGCGAAATGTCGTTTCCTAATCTCAATGGGTAGTAAATATGCTTAATTTGTTACATGTAGGTTAAATAGGTTACTAGTTGTGAAAGAGACGAAAACGCCTTGAAATGATTCGTATAAATCTACTGTCTTATATGTGTCGCAGTCGGATTGTCTAAATCGCCATAATTTCATTACGGCTAGCCATTTTCAAAGACAGGGCTGTTTTATTTTGTGGCGGGTCAACGATTATTCGGATTGGATACGGCTGAGCGAAATTCCGCCAGAAAGATTTCACCCATTATACTATATTCAATAACGCCTTTTTGACACATTTTATAGTTTCTAATTTGAACACTCGCGGCGTTGCTTGACATGACAACAACAATGGCGGGGATTGTATAATACAGAGAAATATAAAACTTAGTAAAAACAGGTTCGTAGCTCCCGGCTAAACCTTCGTGGTTAGGCTATTTTTTTAATTTCACACGAAAAAACCTGTTCTAATTCCGTACTTGCATCGATGACTATCACTGCCTAAATTCAAGAGACTCAATGAGGCTAAAGGTCAGACGCCATATAGAAGAACGTCTCGCAATGATAATCCTTCTCGTTCGTTATCCCGCTACAAAACAAAACGGCTGTTTTCGAAAGTGGCTAGCCGTAATGTTATACGACTACGACTCATACACATGGAGCCGTACCTCCCCCGTAGAGCGCCAGGTTATTTTCTTAAACTTTGCTTTACAAACTATCATCAGTCTAGATTGCATCATATAATGATTGTAGAAAGTCGGAAGCAAGTTAACTGCTGTTATATGGTCACAGAAATGATGTTGTTAGAGGATCTATATAACCTTTACAATAGTCATGTGCAGCCAGTGGTCATTGAAATGGATCAATGTTGCATTATCTTAACTATAGTCCATCGCGCTCACGAGGACTGCAGTCTTTTTGTTTAGCTATGTTCTCTTCGCTTCGAAGACATAAATTCACATCCCAAAAAAATATTGTTTCAGTGCGAGACACGTAAGTAAGTATATATTACAATTTTAGTGTGACAATTTTATTGTGAATAGGCGATTTATGAGCCAAATTCACAAGAAAAAAATTGAACGTGTGATAGTTGTGTAGAATGTTAACAATTTACTTTTATCGCATAACATCACTGCGATGTATTTAACTTACACTATATTGTATTTATTATATTATATATTTACTATATTATATCATATATATGTGAACAGAGCCAGGCTAAACGTAAGTTTTGTCTGGCTCTGTTCACATAAAATATGGAAAGAGATAATAACCCTACAGATTTCGTTTTATATAGTACGTACGCGTCAATCGATAACAAATTTATGTGTATATACATAGTGCCACGCGGTTTCATCCGCATGACTCCAGTAATGTTGTATCGTCATGGTGTATAGTCTCTAGGTGAGACCTAGACCTTCCCTATGAATTACACAAAAATAATTTGTCAATCCTAATTGTGCAGATTGATGCGTACAAACAAAAAAAACTCTTTCGTTTTGTTACAGCACCTACAGATGATAGTAGTCTGCCTTTGGACGACATAATTATAAAGGCTGTTACCCCTGACATTACATAAAAATTGTTACGAATAAAATCTGAACTGAATCGATTTTGTGAATGTGATTAATCGGTGTTTATTATTTTAATATATTTTTTAACCTACCGATACAAGCCACTTGAAATACACCAATATCACATCACCCAGTGTGCGACTCGATATATCATCACTCGATTCTGCTACACAGCAAACACTTCTTACACAATGTAAACGTTGATTTAACTAGTAAATAGACTCCGCGGCATTTTAAAGCGCCATTGACATCATTACGAAAGACCTTGCCCAACCAATACCGATTCACCGCAAGTGTCAACTTACTGTGGAACTTTATAATTTCGTCGTATAGATCAAATGTCATCAGTGGCTCCTCCAAATCCCTGAGGAACGTCTTCAACAATACAGCGGCGACGTGAGGGTCGTTCCCGAATGATATGGGCTCTCCCCTGTTGCACGCCCTTTGTAGCTCCTTTATGACAGATATGTTCGCCGAACGACGAAATATGCCCTCGGTCTCTAAAGCTAAAAAAGAAAACATAACGCTAATTTTGGTATATCTTTAGTCATATTAAATTATAATTTAATAGTACCACATCGCTTTCAGCCGCGTAACCGGGTATATCAGTCGTAGCGTCATGGTATATAGCATATAGCTTTCCGCGATAAATGGACTATTCGGCATATAAGTATATTTTCAATTTAGTTCCCGAGATTAGCGCGTTCAAGCAAACAAACAAACTCTTCAGCTCTATATTATTAGTATAGACAATGAACTTATACATGATGTAATTTATTTAAAATAATAAGTGTTATTTTTTTCTGCCTGTGCATATAAAAGTTCCGGATTGAGCACGTAGGAAAGTAACAATTCCTACGAGCCCTTGCAAAACGGAAGTCTGCTTTAGGCCCTGTGTAGACTTTAGATTGCTATCTATGTGACCTTAATTTATTATTATTATTATTATTATTAATGCTCAAAATTACAGCAAATCAGCGGCGCTGGATATAATTTGCTATTAACCCCGCGCTGCCCTAATCCGGCTCTGCCAAAAAAAAAAAGTAAGTCTCACTCGTATTTACATATGCAACACGACACAGTAACATACCAAGTTAAGGCCCCATGTTCCAAAAAATAAAAATAAAACACGGGTGTTCATTACTATTTTTTGTTTATTATTACCAATGCCACCCATTAGTGTACATAGTGGGATAAATAATGGCAATACCACCTAGAGAGGTCAAGGAAGACGAAGTTATGGGCATCGACCTTAGGAACAGCAACAACACATCATCACACCACTGTTCCCTAATCCTTAGCTATATGATGACCGTACAAGCTGGTAAAAATTTGATACACATGTGCAGAGGTCAACCCCTGGATGACATTCTAACAACTCTTGCACTTTAAAAAATACGTGTATGTTAATGTAAACATACTGTACCAATTTGTACTTGAAGAATAGGTAACACAAATAAAACTACGGTTAACATTGTGCTATACGTAATTGTGAAATCACGAAGCAAATCAGATAGATCGATCAGACAGGATGTTAGTGTCGGTGTTGCTTGCGTTAATCAGCTTCAGCCATTACAAACACTATTTACTTATATTTAGTTGCGTCGGCACAGAAGAAATAAAAATTTACATTCTATGTATGTAACACAGAAAAACCTTTATTTTATTTAGTTGCGTCGGCACACAACAACTGAACATCTACATTTTATTTAGTAGCGTCAGCACAGAAAATTTAAAAACAGTTATTTTATTTAGTTGCGTAGGCCCAGAATAACTAAAAAAATATTTATTTTATTCAGCTACAACGACACAGAAAAACTAAAAAACTATACTTTATTTAGTTGCGTCGGCACAGAAGAATTGAAAATCTGTATTATTTTAACAATTGAACTATTAATGATTGAATACTTATTGTTCTTCATGCAGAGAAGTGAAGTTAGTAAAATCCTGTTAAATTATTTAGCACTAATGGTATTTCAAATTGTGCATCCCTTCCCTGGAACTCAGGTTCTCACCTTCAAAGGCCTTGTCAGCCATGTCTTGCCTGCTGAAGTTGATGCCGATTCGAAGTATTGTCGTTGCGTAGCCCCCTACCCTTAAACACATAATCTGCTTTTTCACAAGACACCCCCAAGAGTTTAGAAATGCCGGCGCTACGTCGGTCTGTATTTACGTCGCTTAAGTCTAAACATCACATGACATTATTAAATCGAAAAATATGAAAGTCAACTATATTCTTACCACTAGGCTGTGAAAGAAATTCCACGCACTGTCTCACAACAGGCGGTATCGAATCAATCATGTTGGAGTTGTGGTCTTTTATAAATTGCAAGGACACGCCAAATTGTTGTGATGGTGGTGGCAACATGGTTTCTTGAGGCGGAACTTGAACGTCATTACGAGCGCTACTCATAGTGTCTGCCTGGTGTCTAGCTGCTTCTGCAGCCCGTGGGTTCTTTGATAACAATAGTTTATTGTTCCTAAAACATAAATTGAGATTTACTTTCGTATACGATTGTAACGAGATTATCAAGCTGATGATATGCGGCTAATCTCGACTGAGATGTTATTCTATGGCTACTGGAAGTTATTCAATTTTTTTATGGTATGCGGGGGAAAACGCGGAATTGCAATGTTAATTTAACTTATTTGTCACAACATATTTCATATTTTAACCCCCGATTGATCAGTATATTATAACAAAAGTAGGAAGCAATGCCAGCCGAATCAGGCCGGTACGACATGGGAGACACACATACCACTGTAAGGTTAAGACACATTAGCAATCTAATGTGTCTGCAAGTTTCAGATGGCCCGTTGGAGGAAGTGACGTCAGCTTTACAATAATAATGTGTATATGGGATGTGATCAATAATAAGACTACATTTCATTAGCCTCTTATCTTGTACATAAAGTCCTCGTGTCACAATATATATCATACACCTACGAAGCGGCTTTACCGACTACTGCGATAAACAGGCAATTAACTTACTCCAACACGGGCTCTGGGATACAGAGTTTGTCGACGTCCAGGTACGGCTGCAGTTCATGCAGGTAGTTAACGTACATCATTTTCCTCCCGAACTTGACACTTATCGCCGGCCTTAACATTTGCCATACAATACGAATAAAGTTTGTCGGGTGTACTAAGTACAGGGCTTTGAGATTCTTTTTGTATTTCCTATCAAACGCCTTGTACGCTTTCCAAAGCCAGGACAGTGGTGGCTTATTTTTACTGGTGAGGCCGTAGTGAAAGTATATTACACTATAATCCTGCTCTACGTATTTGTCTAGTGTGAACATAAGGTAGCTGAAACAAAGCATCTGTGTTAGCAAATATTTTCGAGGCACTAAATTTTCACCCTTTCTCTTTTTTTTTACTATAGGAAGACAAACGGGGAGTCGGAGACTTTATTGGCATCCATGTTGTTATCATGCAGATGGTTTGCTCTCATTCCTCCTCCCTTCCAAACGGCTACATTCTACTCACAAACCGCACGAAATGCGACAGCGAACGTGTCACACTACGACAATGTCATCTGAGCGAGATACTGCCTCGGTCATGACGGCCCAATTCGGTTGCAATGGAGCATGGCATTACCTCTTACTAAGTTTACGTAATTCGTTAACATACAAGATTATCGAAATACATCACGCATGTTAAGTTGTAGGTAAGGAAAATAAATTGGTGCCGAGATAGGCAACATTTCCGCTAACTTCTGATGACACCATGCAACCAATTCATTGAAATACTTTTTTCCAACAAATAATTCATATATATATATAATATATGAATTATTTGTTGGAAATAATTCATATTATATAAATAATTATTGTTAATATATAATGTACATATTAATTATCGCATATAATCATCTCGCATCAGTACGTGTATCGATGGGTAACAAAAGTTATTTAGATCTATAAATGTTAAAGGGAAGGGGTACCTTAGCAATACGTCGGGGTGCAGGTCCTTGCTGGGGGGTAGTCGACACGCTGATACGACAATTATACGACGTCCGATCTCATCATCGCCAACCACTTCCACTAGACCGCTTCCGTTTAATTCAGCAAAGCGATCGTAGTCAAGAGACGATACCGCAATCTGTTGGGAATAAACAAAAACAATTAGAAAAATAATTTCAACAACCGCCCCATTAAAATGTTACAAATTTACGGACGATTCCTTAATTATCCGTTACTATAATGTTCCGATTTTTTACTATAATACATGTTATTCGATACTTGAATATCCGTTTTGTTACTTACCTGCATGTAAAAAGGGCATTTACTGAATTCGGCATTACTTTACCTTAGAATTCCTTGTTATGTAACTGTTAAAATTGGAGATGTGTGAGAAATTGTCAAGAATGTCGATAGACTCTCTAGTATTTTGGTTATTACAATAAACCGCGTTAACAAAAACCGATTTATACCTCAGCATATACTTCTGGGCCGGCCAATTCTTCTTCAAAGTTTTCTTCTATAGTACCATCGCTCGCGGATCGCTGGCGCAGAACATCAGGAATATCGAGTAATTCTGGTGGCAGCGGTGCTGAAAGCGCAGACCAACTTCGTAAAAGTTCAAATAAATACGACCTCTAGGTCTTTTAAGGATAGTTAGTATTTGATTACATTATCACGCCCCACAACGGTAAACAATTCAACAGGCCACCTAAGTAGAAATTAATTATCCGATATACATACGTGGCGTTTCTATCACTTTGCTACTGAGTTAAAGCGACGTCGTTTTTTCAGAACTAACAATATTTTTTACGATATTTAACACCTTAATGGTAATTGCCGGTACCATCCAAATGAGAATGTTATACCATAAGATATGACAAGAGACGTAACTGTAAATCGACATCATCATCAGTCTAAGTGGTATATAATGACGGTCATTGCCGTCGCTGCTTCATTTTTTTTTTGATACAATTGAGGGTGGAATTTCCATGAAATTGAGATACGTGCCTTAGGTACCTTACCGTCTTTGCGAGATTTCTCCCTCTAATCACGGTTGACGTAATTACAAGTGAGACGTAATTACAATATTTTTTCTGTACATATCTTTTTTTTTTATAGGATAATGGGCAAACGAGCAGGTGGTAGATAACTGCCGCCATAGACATCCGCATGACCCGAATTTATGTAGGCGCGTTGTCGTCCTTTAAGATGGGGAATAAGCTCTTTTCTTGAAGAACCCCATATCGTATTAGGGTATATAACCCCATATCTTTAGCAAATATATATTATTTTATGTATCGGTACTCCAATAAGGAGAAATGCTCAAAAATCATCTTTTTCAAATTCATGTTGTAATACCTTTATTTTTATGTAGGTACAATACATTTTCTAAGTTGGTTGTTTTGACCTAATTTAAAAAATGCCGAAGGCAATTCATCTAATTTGTTCTACAAAATTGAGTCCTTGGCATCATTTAAAATTTCTATGCCTGCGTACTTCAACCGATCGCGTGGCAGACTAAGTACACTAAGTTGCTTACTTTTGGATTGAGGCATTGCTTATATGTGTCTATGATAATAAGTAACCTAACTCATCTAAACTTGCGGAAGTTAAGTAGAATATCTAATAGACATTTCTTTGAGTGATAAAGGATTTCGATAAACTTCTATAGGAAAACGAACTAGTACGTTAGCTAATGTACAATATTTTGTATTGGCACCAATCTTTTATCTAGGTAGGACAAAATTACAACCATGCACATTTTTTGTACCATAAGTGTTTTTTTTTACCATACCATGCAGTTAGAGACTTTTGATGACTACCGTCGCCCATAAACAACCGCATTATTAAGCCTATGCGTTGCGCTCCTTTCCTCGTCCCCTCGAATAGGCCAACCGGTTACTAACTTGCACGAAAAAGCGTCCCTGAAGTTGTCATATACGCATATCATGTGACCGAAAGGGACCACCCCGGAAATGCAGGCCCAATTCCGTTGCAATGCAGCATGGCACTACCTCAAACAACACTATTAAAATTACTTAATTAAATTACTAAACATGGTCACAAACGAAAAATATGCCCGGATGTTTGTTTGTGTAGCATATGTCAAAAGTATAGATAATGTCGTCGAAAAAGTAGAATAAATAATGGTTATGATGATCATGATGATGTGCAAGACAAAGGGTTTAATTTAGTTCCGTAGACCACGAAACTTTACAAAAGCTCGATTCGATTTTGGAATATTCGATGTAAGTAACTCGATAATTATAATGCAGTACACATTGAATGGGGACCCGTTATGTAGAACCAATATTATACTGTAGAGCCGGGCAGTGAGTGCAAGGCCCGACTCAGCCAAGTACGGCCCTGTCAAGACTACCAATACTACATTAAGCACCTTGTCAGTTAGTAAGTAAATTGTTTCTGTTTAAGAAACATTGATGTTCGAAGGTGACACATAATAAAAGTCTATGCAGATGTCCATCATCACTCATTCGAACTTTGTATTTACAAATAAAAATAAGCATGTACAGTAGACACTGTAACTTAAAATGTTATAGGTAATTTATATCAAACCTTATCTTATTTATCGTTTCTAATAAAATATAGTATAGTAGAACAACTGATCACCACGTCACATTTTATTATTAACATTCACATATAGAGGCCACCGGCTACTCAAAAACAGCACAAAGCGTGACAGCATAGATATCTCTTTCAATATAATATCATGTGAGCGCAAGATACCTTTCTGGTCTTGAATGTCCAATTCGGTTGCAATTCAGCAGGACACAACGTCTTGAGTAAACTATTCAAAAGTTAACAAATTATATTATTTTAAATTCCCGGTCAAATTCGCTAGTCTCTAGGTTTTGCCGCCGTATTGCCGTCTAGCTAACTCTCAAAATGAGACTCAAGTGACCATCTTGAAAAGAACCTCCACGTCATAGAATTGATACCGTTAAGGTGGTCCATCGGAGACAGTTTTCTAGACGAAATGCCGAAACATTACAAAGGAGAAATTTATAAGTTAGACCAATTGAAGACAATCTAGCAAAACAAAACTGTCATGGTAAGGCCAAGGTAAAAATGTATTACTAACCAATATGCCAAGCAAATTCTCCTACTGGATTAAGATAAAGACAGGCCTTAAATATTTACTTTTAGAAGACATGCCATTGGTTTGCAACGAATTTATATATTTTTGTTCCATATGACATGTTGTAATGGCGGTTTTGTTCTTTTACTTTCAGCTTCTGAGAACCGTTCATAGAGAACATAGGAGAACCAAGGATGCGCTAACGGCCACGGTAGGCCTTGGCCTTGATCTAGGCAGGTCAGACTCGTGGCGCTGAGGGTCCAGTGGCGAGGTAATTAACACGACTGGTTTAATATACATACTTAGTCTGACCATAAATAATGTTACAATAAAAAATATGTTTTTACATTTGGAATCTGTCATTTTATACGATTGTTCCTTGTTTTATCACTTTGGCGCCTATATATTCTACAATATTTTGTTATTTAAAATGGAGTGGGGTGATAAAGAGAACAGACTCGCTATGATTGCAATACGAAAAGTGGTATGGAGGCAAATGCAATTTTTCAAACTCTCCATACGCTTGGTATTAGCCAAATTTTTGTGCACCGCTCTATTAATATATACAATGAGACTTTCTTTGTTTGTGACAGAGAAAGATCTGGCCGTCCACGTACTACTCGTACGAAAAAGGCAGTAATCCTGTCCGAAAGCAAAAGATTTTACCTTGGAAGATGAAGATAGTACCCCGAACCCTGTCGCGTATTTTAAGAGATGACTTAGAACTTGCAGCCTGTAAGAGTCGCACTGGTCATTTCTTAACTAATAAATTATAGATTAATGGGATGGTAAGTCTAAATAGCTACTGGAGCGGTACGCAAAGGGAAGTCTCAGAAGAAATTTGTTTACGGACGAGAATTATTTTATTATTATCGTATTTATGCTCGAAGCTCTAAGGAACCTTCCCGATTGGCAGACAGAGTGTAACGTGGACGTTATCCGACTTTGGTGATGGGTTGGTGGGGTGTCAGTTATGAAGGAGTGACTGAGCCATATTTTTGTGAAAAGGTATCAAAACGTCTGCACTGGTAGACCAAGATACCATTCTTGAGAATGTACTTAAGCCTCCTTAATAGCATCATGTTCAGGAAACAAGTATGGTCCTGCCAGCAATACTCAGGGCCAGATTGTTAGGTTCTAAAGTGATATATACAGTGATAGGGAGCAAACGAGCAGTTGGGTAGTGACTACCGCTGCCCATAGACAAGACAGTCATTTGCAATAATTATAGAGTTACACACATAAATATGTGTGTGTGTGTTTTGTGTGTAACTGTGTTTATAAGTCATCATTGCCAGATTTTTCTTCAAAGAGTGCTTTCCAAGCTTTTCAAGTTAAACAGTGGGATTCTTATATCTAATAGGAATATGAATATCTTGTAGTTTTTATTTTAATGTAAGTTTTGTAACAATACTAATTAACAAATTAATAATAATTGATCAAATAGGTCCATAAATTAAGTCCACTAATATTTCTCTAGTGATGTGAAATTACACCTTTTAAAAGTCCCTTTTTACTCAATTGTGCAATGCAAGGAGGAGGGTTGGGTTTATTAAGCCTTGTATAAATGTATGTTTGTTCCTGTGAGGTTCTATATTGCACAAATCTATGGGCTGATTGTGACGAATGGAATTCTACCATATTGATCCAATGAGTATCAAAGATGACAATACAATATACAAAATATATTGTAAAAAAAAGAAAAGTTGACAAATAAAGTCATTTGGGGTATAGTTTCATAAGCTTTTTAAAACCATTATAATGTTTCTTTTTTCACTTCTTAGTCAGTGTAAATATTTAGTATTTATAACAATTAACTCTACTAAACTAAACTACTACAACTAAACTTAGCAATACAAATATTACATGACTAAAAGGGAAAATAGACCCGCCTATGTCTACATGTCTATGTTGGGATGTCCAACCAAATACAATATGACAAGACTGACACATTTATATAGAAGTCACTCAGGAAATAGTAGGAATATATACCTAAGACTTAAAAACTTAGAGAACTTGTTGAAATTCCGTTTTCAATTATTGGGACAATAGCAACAAAATAATCTTTATTGTCATAAATATGAAATGTGTAACAATAATAACATATCACACCATATTAGCCTAGCACTGTGCTACATTCGTTACAGATAATAAATAAAAGGGGTATATTCAATATTTTTTATAAATATATGAAATTAAAAGTGTATATTTAAGAGTTTTATTATAGAAATACATAATATACAAAGATAAACATCCATGGCCTGTGCGTAATTTGAATCCAAGACCTCTGGCATACCTGCTTATATATTTATAAAAATACAAAAATTTGATATTGGAATGTGTAAAAATTGTAGCATAAAACTTTCTGAGTCTAGAGTTTAAAAATAAAAGTTTTACAAGTCTACAGTCAGTGAAATTCAATATATAAAAGAATTTATGTCTTTCAAAGCCACTAAAAATATGCTTTGAATTCACCATACAATGGATCTATGCAAATACTTTAGAGGTAGGCTTGTGTTTAACTGGACCTGACTTTTATGGTGCAGCAGGCTATTATAGGC
>JAFELO010001206.1:108625-122471 GCA_017140195.1 Eumaeus atala | reverse complement strand
CTGTAGAAGATACTTGCATGCGTACGTATTTATGGTCAAAGCTCTAAGTAAGCTTTCTATTTTGTCGACAAAGTGCAACATAGGCATTATCGGAATTCAGTGATGGTCTCGTGGAATATATTGATATTTTTGTAATGTTGATCAATGGCTTTAAATGATAAATGTTTAAAAAAAATTATAAACACATACGTATGAATGTGTTAATTATAAACACATTATATATAATTAAAGTAATCAATATATTTCCGTTCTTTAACATCTGTAACACAAGTCCTTACGACTTGTGCTTAGTGCACAGGGCGAGGCAAAGTATTGTCATAAGTCCAGAGATATTTATTTATTTAGTTACTATTATCTATTTATAGTAAGGATAACCTTGTACTCAGATCTCAAGAAAAAAATCCGTTCCTTTTCTTTACGGGCAACTTTATCTCTGTCTTCATCCGAACAAGTCTACTGTTTTTCGAATTTTTAGATAAAATTATAGTTAAAGTTGAATGAATATAAAGAAAACTCCATAATTATTTAAATTTGAATTTATAAAAGTTTTTATAAACGAAGTTTCTTAACGTAGTGACTTTAGTCATGTAAAGTACTGTAATCCAATTTTTGACAGATTCAATCACAGGACGCCATGTTTGTCACGTTTTTGCTGATAATGGTATTTTAACCGAAGACTTTATATTTATTAGCGCTTGCGGACTTTGTTATTATTTTATGTAAAAACATTTAATCACAATGAGTGATAGTTTACCAGTGGTCAGAGAAAAACGGCGGAAATCGTCTAATAAACCTAACAAAGTAAGTTGTCACAAAATTCCCGCTTTCCGAGACATTGATGGCCTCACGCGTAGATGTGTTTATGGAATATTTTAGTTTTATGCCGATGCTTTGCTGAGCGATTAATGAGATACAAAAGTTTTATTAGCTATTAGTTTTATTTTTCACAAGTATAATTGTAAAATATTACCGACTGCCTTCTTTGATGTTATCATAATTTATTTTATAAAGTTGCCTGGTTATATCATATTTTCTTTGCGTTCAAATAAACCTAGTCATCTAAATAAGTTGCTACATGTCTCAATTTTTTTTAAGTAATAGTATGTTAATGATATCAAGGAAAGTTTGTGACTATACAGTTTTCCAAATCTGCTATATGTTTAGAGGATTTTTGACGTGTACATCGTTGTCTTTTAGTTATATTTAAATGTCTTAATTGTGTGTTTCCTGGGTTTAGGAATGGTTATAATAATAAAAGATCTGTGGCCGTTTTCTATTTTACAAAATAATAAGAATGAGGTACAACAGTCTTCCTATTGCATCTCTTTACTTGTATTTCTAACTCTTACAATTATTCCCCAAATTTGACCAGACTATTGACGAGTCATTCCCATACCATAAAAAATTAAAAAACAGACATGCCTTAACCAATAAAATAACAATATACGGTATATTGTATTGTACTAGGGTTTCAAAATGATAACCTTCTTTTCCTTCTATAACCTGCTGCAACAGATGATTATCACCATAATTCAATTATTTTCTTTTCCATTGAATACAATTTTATTAATGGTAGCTACAAGTAAATTAAATTTCATAAATATAAAATTAATCTTAACTCAAAACTATTTTCTCTCATCAGCTATGACAAGAAGCACAGTAACTTTGTGTCATAAATTTATTTTAGAAATCTTATATAGGCTGCTACATAAAAATTGTATTATATATTTATACTATTTAAAGTTGTTTAAAACATGCTGTCTTAAAGTCCTTCAAAATATTTTTCATGCACATGGATTAGTTCATGTGTAATACATAGTTCTTATTAGTTCTTAGTTATTATTGTAATCTTTTAGAAACAGCCAAGCACTATGAGTGTACATGTTTATATTTATCATTTCTGGCCCACATTATCTTACTGACAAAAATGCAACTATTACACTATAAATACTAACATATTTTATATACATTTGTTCAATTGTACAAAAACCAGTATATTTATATACTACCAGTATACTAAGCATCAGTTTTGTCAGTCATAATGTAATATAATATATTTATAATTTAGGATAATTTATGCTATTTATGCATGATGTATATAATTAAGGAAGAGATAGTGACATGCATGGTGCATAATGCTATATCCTCCTGTGCAATGGAATTTCGCTGGCAAGACCGGGGAAGTACCTATCACTTGATACCTGAGTAAGATGGCCGCGTCACTGTCGCGTTTTGTGGAGTTTGTGGGGGATCATAGGGGGGCAATGCATGTGCATACATAATGTCCATGGTTGACGGTAATCATCAAAAGGTTCTGATTGCCCCCTAATGCTATACAACATATTTGGAAAATGACATGACAGTTCATTGATGTTTGGTATACATGTAAAATAGTACAAGGTACAATAAAATAATGCTTTTGTTTTTAACATATAAAGTTATTTGATAGTCCATACAAAAATTAAGTCCATACAAAAATTGAGTCCATACAAAAATTAAGTCTCTTTTTTATAACATACACCCTGAGGACGAAAATATTGCCCTGCTGCTGGTACTATACTTTGATTATGCTTGTGTAAATACAATATTTCAGGACATACAAATCAATATTGCCATAGAAAGAAACTTTGACAGATCATGAATAACATATAGTTTTGACTTGATTTGAAATAATAAATTAACCCCCTTCTTTGAAACTTCAAATTGATTATAATTACTTTTCGAAATTTTTCTTTCTTTATATAGATAAAATGAGTAAATAAAATTCATTTATTTCAACAAATCAGAAAAATATAATGACAATCATAAATAATATTTATCATAAACTCTCTATTAAATTATTTAAAACTAGCAATCACGCAGACATCGAAATTTCATACCAATTATAAAAAATAATACAAAAATTCTAAAAAAATAAAAGTCGAATTTATGTTTTGAAAGTGTTAACTTGTCGACACTTGAATGATATCTGACAGAAGTGTGCATGTTGTGTGCCATGTGTGTATCATTACATTAAAAAATGATAAAATGTAATGCATGTAAGAATTTGTCTTGAAAATTGTCTTCAACTGCGCCAATTATAAATTCCTACATTCCCACCCCCTATTTTCTTATAAAAAGGGAGTGGCTTTTTCTTCACAAATTAACCATTAAAATCACAAGTAACAATCTGAGTTTTCTATAAAGTACTGAGCTATTTTCCTGTTCTATTTTCAATGAATCAATATTTATTTTAGATTATTTGTTAATACAGGGTATTTACAACCAATCCTAAAACAAAATCAGTTGTAAATTTATACACAATTAGTTTTTTTGATATAAATGTTTAAAACTAAATAATGTGCTGTAATACATCAGTGGACTTATTTTGTAATGTTTTTTCACCATATACACCCAAATCACCGGCCAGAAAAAAAAGAAAGTAAATAAATTGGCATATTTTAAGGATTTTGGAATGTTAGTGATGAGCAGGAACTCTGCCCATATTTGGATCACCAGCAAGAACTAGACAAAGAAAGGAATATGTATTATCTGTATACAGTATATAAATAAATAAATATACATAAGGAATGAACTATTCATTTGCATAATAGTACTGACATAATATTCTGACATCAGTGTAATTTTGTAAATAAGTATAAGTATCTATAACAAATAATAAAGCTGCAAGCTAATTTGACACAATTGTAAACATTTTTACTCAAGTATATTTGCTATATTTTCTCAGCACAAAGATAGGCACTTAATTCTTAACATATTTATTCATAAGGTATAATGGCTCACACATTTAAAATATTGTTTTATTGTTTCTTAGTGCAAGATATGCGAATTTTTGTATCAAATTTGCCGCAGATTGCAATGCTACTTAAAATAATGAATGCTTATTACAATTTCTTTGATCTATCCCATAATTTAATTCGATTGTAAAATATTTACTCCAAATTTTAGGAATGTGGCTTGAATATTGTAAAATATCAAAACTACTGGAAATAACGATTTAAATTTCACTCTAGGATTTGTAAGGATAGAATTTGTAAACTTAACTAACTCTTGTTGCAATCAACCCTACAACAAAGAGAGGATTAAGCATGTAACCTCATAAGTTGTGTTGGTGATTGCAAGTGTTGCTAGACATCAAAAGGTTTGCTAATGCTGTGTTTGACGTTCAGTGTAGTTATATAATATAATTAAGCTTGGCGAAGTAAGTAAACCATTCAAATTAATAATTTAAAAAATCTTACTATAACGATAAAAAAATAAAAATTTAAGCCACATTTGATGAGTGGTAAGTTCTAAGAGGGTTTCTTGCTATCTTAAAAATTAACACCAATATGTTTAAGAACTAATTTTTTTACCTTTCAGTTTTTGTCATTCTTATTTTTTATTTGAGAGTCAATAATGATGTTTACGCTTACACATAATGCAGGATTTTAGAAATTATTCCCAAACATCATCGGCCACTAGCTAAAGCTAAGAATATAATTTCGAAATGAAACAATTAGGCCATTTGGTACTCCTAGCTGTATTACAATAGAAAAAATAATTATTTTGTAATCAATCATTACACTGATATAGCAATTTAACATTTTTAAAACAGATTACAAACAACATAAAAGCAAGGCAAATAAAAGATAATAACAAAAATACAAGCATACATGGATATAATAATACAAGTACATGGTTATCCTTTTTTTTGTAAAATCCCCATATCCAGTGTAGGTAATGTGTAAATAGCCATTATCAAAATACCATAATTTACATAATGGTAAAACATGTATACTATTTTTGCTTCGTTACGTTGGGTGAAAATGAGAAACAATATATGAGACTAAATATGTGTTACTTTGCTATTATTCTATGAACGCATAGTAATATATAAAAGTAGGAGATGTTTAGTATGTACTGTCACACAGCAAATTGCTAACAACTTCATATTAACAAACCTTAAAAGTCTTTGTAACCTACGCTTTCAATAATAAAGTCTAAGTCTATCATGACTTTGACATGAAACATGCCTTTTAATAACCGGATAATAAAATATAATATTTGCCATTATTGTAATCTTATATGTAGAATTCTCATGTCACAATGTTAGTTACCTTACTCCTCCAAAACAGCTTTACCAACTGTTACCAAATGTTATGTTTACATGTTGAAATGACAACAAATTCAATTCAAGACAGAAGGATGTCTGTGTAGACAGCTTAGACGTTTTAAGTGCTTTTGTGGATACATTTAAATAACATTTAATTGTTTATAAAATCCTAAAAAAAATCATTTAACAATATACAGTCTTAACATTTGTAGCTTATAAGTTATAATAGCAAGCATAATATTTTTAAAAATTATTTACCATGAAAAGTAATTGTGTATTATTATTATGTATTAATTGTATTTTTAACTATATAATTATGTTATTTACAGTCTTTCGTTGAAAGTGTAACATCAAAAGTGTCTGGATTGTTGCCTTCAACAATTACAAAATGGTTCAGCACTCAAAATTCCTCAAGTGCTAATGGTTCGGCTACTTTAGCTGAATCAACAGATTCCTCGACAGATGATGAAGCGACAGACATTCCTATTGTGTCACAACCACCGGCTAAGCGGATGCGTTACAACAGCTCGACAACAAAAAGCGACATCTACATTACTGTGAGTGATATTATACGAAAAATTATCTAAAATATGTATAAGGTAGTGTTAATTACGTCACGAGATTCTACTCGTTTGTTATTGAAGATCACTTGTTTCTCGTAATTCAGTCATAACCTAATTATCATAAATCAAACATTACATGTAATTAGATATTAGTCTAAAGGCACATCACATTTCCGCGTATGTGCGCCTACAAATGTTCGCCTCATAAAATATCCTTCCGCACGATCCCTGCTTATTTGGGATACAATACTCATTTTCTAACAGTAGTTTCTAACTTTAAAAATGATTGGGGTCAGCTATTACATTTTATCTTTAAGGTGGTGAAATGGCGGAAGTATTTCACCACCAAAAGGGTAACATTTTTACAATTTAAAATGTTTTTGTTTTTTTGTTTTAGAATGTTTGTTTTATTCGTTATAAAATAAACGCAATTAGAGCCTCTATGACTACCGACGCTCACGATCATCAGCATAATTACTATGCCGATGCGTTGCCCTCCTTTTCACCTCACTCCAATGGGCCATTGTTAGCCTTAGTCATAAAAAGTAAATATACTTAAGGAAAAGTTGAGCTTGATTGGACCAGTAGTTCTGGTTGTACATTGATCTGTCAGTATCTAGCCGTGCCTCGCTGTTTCGCTCGCGTCAAATCTATCCTAAGCGATTTATACACTTCACTGGATGTGAAGTATGTTTATGTAATTCCAGATTGTGATCTATGTTTCTTGACATTGATACATAATGGTATGGTCTTTGGGAAACTTTAATTCGACATAAGAAATCTCATATTGTGTTCTTAGACAGTCAGGTATCCTATGTGTTATCTCATAAAAAAAATCTTTGGCTACGGTAAGGTTTAATGACGTAGATGGCATGTGTGTCATCATGTCCTGTGCAGGCAATAGCTGAAAATTAATTCAATAAGCAAAAGTTGTTACTATTGATGAACAATACCTAATAATATATAAACTAAAACTTATGCATGTGAAAATATTACATACCAAAATTTTATTACAGACCAAGTGCACAAGCACAAACACAGAATCAACAGAGCCTTACAATAGTATACAATCTCAACCAGGGAAAAGTATGTTCCGAAGAGAGACAAATGTTACATCAACACCATTACAGCCTACCAGTGACAAACCTTCGACCTCAGGGACAGAAATTAATGTCACCAGTTATAATTTGCAGAGCCCCTCTACTTCTAATGATACAATAGACAGAAAGAGAAAATCACTATTTGACAAGACACAAGATTTTGACTCCATATTTGGTAAGTATATAGTGGCTGTCTATACTTATCTATCTAAGTGTTATGCTTATTTTATAGTCTACATTGTTGGTGTTCTAACATACCTGACAGTACACTATTTTGGAGTTTGATAATTTGAGCTTTTTTGTTTTAGATTTCATTCTTTACAATACTATAAAGTTTATAAGATAATTAATAAGAGTTATATTAAGTGTGGTTTATTTTTCAGAAGGTGCAGTAGCAAGATCGGCACCAACTAGAGCTCCGGATCTTAGCCAACCATACTTCAAAGCAGGTCTACTATGTTCACCATTTTACTCTGGGAGAACATCTTACGGTGGTGCAGCCGGTTCATATATGTATCAACCCAATATTAAACGTAGACGATCTACCACAGTTAGAGAAAGAAATGACAATGAACATGTTAATATAAGTCAATCTGCTAAACGTATTATGGATATATTAGAAAACTATTCGTCACCTTTACGAGAAGCAAAAAGGATACCACAGTGCACAGGGAGTCCAAACACAAGTTTAACTCTAGATAGTATTGATTTATCCAGAAAAAATAATTGTGAGTGTTTTATTTTTCTTCAAGTATGACTTATTCTAACATTTACATCTGCTACTTAAGAATGAATGTTACCTTGTATACTTAATAAAAAAAACAGTTATTGGATGTAAACAAAATAACTGGTAATTTTTATTTTTCAGCTTATAAAGTTCAAGAACTGCATGTGCCTAAAATCGCGTCCATAATAAGGCTGAAACAAAAATCACGAATAATGGACACAACAAATGCGGCTCGACAAATAATTGCGTCTCATAGTAGCTCCACTGAATACTATCCATACCCCATGAGCTCGGGAAGGTATTGTTACCTTTCTTATTTTAAATGTTTGAAATATTCTTTCTTCTTTCATAAAAGGCAAAAACCCATTAAAACGCTAATTTCACGACAGGAAACTTAAAAATGGAAAAGTTATCCACTCCACTTTTAACCCTACTTTTTTTAAAGTGGGAAATCCTTATAGTAGTGACAGTGACAGTGAACGCAGTTCAGCAATTTATTTTCGAGTCATCACAAAGTCACAAAAATAATGTACCGCGCTCCAGGCGGTATCGCTTACAACCATGCTTCGTGTTAGGTTTGGATACTCTACGTCATGGCTAACAAACGCGTTGTTCAAACAAATCTGAGCATACTTTAGCATATGTTACTTTCTGATTGCCACAATGATGGCAGACGGCATTTGCATGTGGTTGTGTCTTGATTAAAGAAACATTCTATCCTATCATCAGAGTAAACAATTTATTCTACGCCTTCTGGGTATAGTCTTCGCAATACGCAATACGCAACATCCAGTCGTAACCAATGTTCCACAGGTGTGGTCTAAGTACTTAGGCCTGAGGAAAATTGCACGTTATTTATCGTCGCTGCCAGCTGAACCTATTTCTCCCAGTTGGCTGAAAGTAGCACGAATAGAGACAGATTTTTTAATACCCCCATTGTGTTGTGTGAAAGAGAGGTACTTTCATAGTCATGTTGGCATTACCTCTTGAAAACCATATCATCCATAATAATTCAAATTATTTGTTAATTTTTAGCAGCAGCCCAGCTCCCAAAACATCAGAACAAGACAAATTAACTACTAAAATGAAAACGAGGATAACAAGAACCAATAGAAATGTCCAAGAAAGCAGTAGTGTGCCGGAACCAGTACACCTACCAACTTATTCCCTAAATATTGATCAAGATAATCTGCCAAAGTTTTCATTCAACACAACTCCAGCACCCTCAGCTAGTTCTACAGCTAAAACCAGTTCAAATGCACCGGTTAATCAAAATACTAATATAACTAAACCAAAAGATAATATAGAAAATGTTCTGAAAGGAAATGCTATAATTCCAGAAGAAATTAAAAACAAATGCGAACAAAATGCAATGAACTTTAAATTTTCTAGCCCTGTAAAAGTATCCATTGAATCATCAACAAATTCAACATCTAGTTATGCTTTTGGTTCCCCTGAAAGAAACTTAGCGAAGGCCAAAAATCAAAGAGATGTTACAGAAACATTTGCTTCTGAAATACAAGAAGAGACAGATGCATCTTCACCAAAATTAGAAACTGACAAGCCAAAGAAAGGTTCAGGAATGGAATGTTCATGCAACGTAAGTGAACTCCAGAATAAGACTAACAGCTGTATTTCATGTCAGAAAAAAACGAATGACACTGTGAAAGTAGATGCCGAGAAGTCATCAGGAAAATGGAAATGCAATGACTGTTGGATTCAGAATAGCAACAGTGCTAACACTTGTGTTTGCTGTGGCGCGAAAAAACCGTCTGAAACTGTAACTCCGATTCAAATCTCCACGGAGAAACAATCGGCTAAATGGCAATGTAATGATTGCTGGGTTAAAAATGATAGTAGTGCATCAAAATGTGTATGCTGTGGTGGAGCAAAACCGAATGACTCGAGTAATAATGAAAAATCTAACAGTTTGGTAACAATGAATAAAGAAACAAATAATGAATGGAAGTGTAATGATTGTTGGATTCAAAATAAGAACACTTCTGAGAAATGTGTAGCATGTGGTGGGGCCAGACCGGGTACTGGTCCAAGTAAAGTTGAAAATAAAATCACCACTAGTCAGCTTACCACCATCACAAGTGAAGCTTTGCCTATACAAAACATAGTTCAATCTCAAAATGATATGTGGGAATGTTCCATATGCTTAGTTAAAAATGAAAACAATAGAAGTACATGTGTATGTTGCGAAGCAGAAAAGCCTGGTACAAAGAAACAAATTGAAAGTAAATTTAGTTTCAGGGATAATCCTGGTGCTCTATTTAAATTTGGCATAAATCCTACAGAATCAACAACACCAATAAATAAGGAAGCTAAAACAATAACAGCAGAAGCTCTCTCAAAGGAATCGGAGGCTAATAATAACGTACTACCTAAGGCTACATTTACATTTGGAATTCCAAGTAACAAACGAGAGAGCGAAAAGAAATCTGGAGAAGATAAAAAGGATGAACCTGTTAAACAAACATTCACTTTTGGTATCAATAAAGATGTTTCTGGAAAGACAAGTACAGAACTTCCCGTAACTCTCTTTGAGTTGCCTAAAAAACCAGAAATCGAAAGAAGCACAATAATCAACCCAGAAAAATCTGTAGATATTCCCAAAGTAGTTACTTCACCACCTATGTTGACATCTATGCCTAGCATACCTCCGGCAAACAATTTCTTTGCATCTCCAATCACAACGCAAAGTGAGAACAAAATATCTCCGGCAATTGCATTATCATTGCAAGAAGTACCTGTTACTCCTATAAGCAAGGAAACCACAAAAACTACTTTGCCATTACCCTCAACAAGTTTGTCAATGTTACCTCCTACGAGTTTCACAAATACTGAAACAAAGTCACCACAGAGTACATTTACATTTTCCGCATCAACTATAAAGCCGAACATTAATTTATTCGCTACTCCCGTATCTCAAGTAACTACAGCTAGTTCGTTTCCAACGCTACAGACAACACCTGTTACTTCAAGTTTGCCACTATTTAAACAAGTGGAGCCATCGAATAATGCACCCATTTCGTTATTTCAAAGTAAAGAATCTACATCGATTTCTCTTTCTGTATTTGGTAATACGAATACAACAACTACGACAGTCGCATCTCAATTACCAGCTACATCTGTGGCACCAATGTTTCAATTTCGTAGCGGCGAAAATACCAGCACTCAAAGTGACACCCCGAAGTTTAATTTCACATTTGGAAGCACTAATAATAATAATAATAATAATA
Source organism: Eumaeus atala (assembly GCA_017140195.1). Classification (NCBI taxonomy): domain Eukaryota; kingdom Metazoa; phylum Arthropoda; class Insecta; order Lepidoptera; family Lycaenidae; genus Eumaeus; species Eumaeus atala. The sequence continues at coordinate 111,738 of JAFELO010001206.1, read as the reverse complement.
ATAATAATAATAATAATAATAATAATAGTAATAATAATAATAATAATAACACTAATAATAATAATAATAATGACGCTACTACCTCTATGTTCAAACCTACATTTGGGACAACAAACGAGAGTAACAAATTTACACTTCCCACAAATGCTATAGGGACATCTAACACCATTACTACGCCAGGAGTTAGAGGAGATGTAGGAAGACATACACTTAGTGGTAACGGATTGTCATCGAGGAATACTTCAAATAATTTACTGCCAGGAATAAACGGCTTAAGTTCAGGCAATACGCTACTAGCGAGTGGAACAAATCAATTAAATACAGGAAACGGTCTACAAAATGTTACAGCACCAACAACAGGATTGTTTGGAAGTCCTATGCCTACAAACAATGTGTGGCCAGCTAACAGTAGTACCCCAAATACATCGACACAATTTGAAACGCAACCACTTAATAAAATAAATTTTGATAAGCCACCAACATTTGCTTTCGGCTCGTCAAATGTTTTTAATTCAACTTCACAACAGCCGAATCCTGCGTTCGGAACGCCGCCACCGCAAACGCACAATGTATTTGGAATTTTAAATCAAAACAGTAATAATAATCAACCCACGATGTTTTCGAACCCAGTCCAGAATGCGCCGGCAACATCTAATATGTTTGGAACAATCCCTACAAGTAGTTCCACGCCTGCTGTTGGCTTATTCGGTTCGCCGAATCTGGGAGCTCCACCAAGCTTTGGGGCTGCGAATACAACGATGCCAGCGTTCGACGCCACCTCCATTTCGGCAACTCCATCTTTCAATTTTGGTACACCACCACCAACTGGAGTTTTTGGATTTTCACAGGTTAGTTTTGTCGGTTTTAATATTTTTATTTGTAACGCAGATTTCTTATTGCTTACTGACCACCCTGGTTTCGCGCGGGAACAAATAGGAATGTAGACATGCTATATTGTGGAGTGTACATTATTTTGGTCTGTTTAGTAGTTTTCAATGTGCTTAAAGAAGAGCAAAGCGCAGGAATAGCCTCTTTTCTACTCTTCTTTGACACATTAAACATTTAATAAATAGAACCATTTTAAAACCCGTTGCTTACACTGATACATCCTGTATATATCAGTGTAAGCAACGGGTTTTAAAACGGTAATCGTAGTGTCGTTCTTATTGACGATTGTTGTGTGGATTTTACATCCTGTATATATCAGTGTAAGCAACGGGTTTTAAAACGGTAATCGTAGTGTCGTCCTTATTGACGATTCTTGTGTGGATTTATGGGTGTGAGTTTTTATATAGTTATTTCGAACGAGATTAAGTAAACGGACAGTGCACTAATATACAGCCGCGAAACCGATGATTGTGGCAATGCACTAGTATGTCCCTCCCGAAAGGCCACCTACAGCAATAACACGTACTTATTCATATAAAAACATATAGTATAAAAATTTATGTACATATGTCGCATGCGGATTGTCAAAATCGCCGTATTTTATTACGGCTGGCCATTTTCAAAAACCAGGGCCGTTTCATTTTGTAGCTGGCCTACGATAAGCCACATTGAATACGGCTAAGTGAAGTTGCGCCAGAAAGAGTTCGGCTTTTTACGATATTCAGTAAAGCTAGCCTCATTGAAATAAAGTGAATCATCTGCCTTTTTGACACGTTTTAGTTCCTAACTTCTTCCTTCTAACTCGCGGCGTTGCTTGACATGACAACAGCGTCGATTATAATTCTGCAATTCTCTGTATTCACAGAGAAATAAAAAAACAATGCCCAGATAGGTTCGTTCGTTCTAATGTTAAGGCGAGTGCCACGGTCCCGACTAAGCCTTTGTGGTTATTTTTTTATTTGCAACCAGAACAAATTTCACTCTTGTATCGATCACTATCACTGCCTAAAATCAAGAGATTTAATGGGGCTAACCGTCAGTCGCCATATTGAAGAACGTCTCGCAATGACAATCCGGCTTAGTGCGCCACAAACCGGCCCTGTTTTTTTAAAATGGATAGCTGTAATGTTATACGGCAATTTGTACAAAACGATTACGACACACATACCATATAGTTACTAGAAGCAACATGCCCTTTTTTGGCTCTAAAGACTATATATTGTTTCTTTTTTTCCTCGATTTTGGTCAATGGGCTGAATATATTTATCCATCTTGTGAAGTCATCATCAATCTATAGCTCTAATAGGTATTGAACATTTCACTTTTTAAATTACCTTCTATTGATTAAGAGATGTAAAAACATTAAGCACCTTGACCTTTCTTTCCCTTAGAATTTCCTGCGCATTAGAAAAACATTTTCCGCTCATTTAATTTTCTCAAAAATTACATCATACTCGCATCAGGAATAGTGATACTCCCAGCTCATTGTTTTATATGGCTGAAAAAACAAAGCACTATGTCTTTTCTATATAACTTGCTACAATTTGCCATCGTTTGAAAACCATCTCTTTGTTAGATTGTAATCAATAATTTCTTCCAGCCGCAGTCGCAACAACCACAGAATGCTGGCGTTTATAATTTCGGCGGAGTGAGCGGCGCGTCCGGTCAAGTACAATTCAACGTGGGCAGTGCCCCCAACATAACCGGCAGGAGGGTTAGAAAAGCTATAAGAAGAACAACACAACGATGACTATGTAGATACCGCCTTGTTTAGTAAACATTTTTCGTTATGGAATAGCATTCAGGTATACCTATGTTATAAAAAAAGTAGTGTTTAGCTACCAAGACACATTGTAAACAGATTTTTGACGACAACACTGTAACACGTTCTACATTAAGAACTTTACACACACATATGCAATGTGCATTTCTAACTTTTCATTAGTTATAATTTGTACAATATATAATTAATTTAAATAGTCTCACTTTAATATCATCTGTAAACTCTTAACCTGGAATATATTGACAGTAGCGTAACATAATTGAAAGTCTGTGATCGTGGCAAGGGAGGGTTTTGAAAAATAGATTGCGTTTGTGTTGTGTTCATGGATCGCACACCAGGTACCTCTAGTATCGTACATGGTTGGTTGGTCTCGAATTGACCTCTGGCCACAATCACCGTGCAATTCGGATATCGACACAATCAATGTAGCACACAGTTTTTG
>JAFELO010001206.1:89720-101474 GCA_017140195.1 Eumaeus atala | reverse complement strand
GCAAATCCCACCTATCTTTTAAGAGATAGGTGGGATTTGCTGCTACAGAACCAAACCGATCTTGTTCAAACCAAATTTTCGTCTTCTTTGATTGAGTGTACCGAATTCTAAAAAACATGGGGGCGGGGGTCAAATTATAGAGGTGCTATTTTTTGCCGCGTTGATATTCGCAGTACGCAGCAACAACTTTCTCAGTGATATTAAAAACTACTAAACTCTTTTCGCTATGACGCGTGACTGCTTTCTTGTGATGATTGCGTGACTTGCACACTTTTTTAAAATATGTGATGATGATATAATGAGGACTAAATTCGAAGTCATCTGATTACTATCTACGCCGTTTCTATAGTATTTATATACCGGGCTATACATAAGTACAATAAAACTTTCTCTGTTTGTGACAGAAAAAGATCTCGCCGCACACGCAGTGTTCATCCACAAAAGGCGTTACAGAGAGAATTCGAAGAAATCCCGTCCGAAACCAAAAGATTTCATCTCAGGAGATGAAGAAAGCACCTACAACTTTTTTTTACATATTTTACAATCTTAGGACCTGCATCCTATTCGAGGCGCACATTTCATTTATTAACTAGAAATTTAAAAATGAATAGGAAGTTAAAATCGAAACAAGTGCTTAAGTGGTACAAATGCACGTATATTTTACAAACAAAATGTTCGAATTTATCTCCTGTATGATCAAAACGCCATAAAAAGATCCCAATTAGTAACAAAGTGCGGGCGGTTATCTAAAGAGATGCAGCCAAATTTTTTGATAAAGGTGTCAAAACATCAGCACAAGCGTGTCAAGATACCATTCTTGAGAAGGTAAATAGGTTAAACGACATGAAAGGTTCTTTCAGCAAGTTTTGGCACCAGCTCCATCCACTCAACCACAGAGATTACGACTACTCGTCATATAGCCCCGATTTACTACGCTTATTTATGATTTATGTTCATTTTTAGAAAATTCGGCTTGTTCTAAACACCACATAATTTGGAGTTCCTAAAGCAATCCATACGTGTGGCAGTGAAAAATTTTCCATGGAAAGATATCTATTGGTAATGAAAGTGAAAAATGTTTCATTCTGTAACAAAAAATTGCTTACATACTAATAGCAAGGGCCCCTGTATTAGGTTGGTGATCCGTATTACTGGATTAGGTCGAATAAGCTTTATTTCTTTTATTAGCTTTATATTAATGTATTTAGCTAACACACTGTCATACTAATAAAGGCTATGTACAAAAAAATAGTTTTTCTAACAACAGTACACATAAATAGGTCACTTTGTCTCTTTTGGGACACGCTAGTTCTCAGAAGTAGGAAGTCTATCATTCAATAATCCCTTCTCCACCACTTTCCACAATCTAAATTTGTGGGGAGCATTACGTGGCGTATGCGCCATAAAGAAACCTGCTTTTAACTATCAAACAATGAGTATGCGAATATTAATCACCTATATAAAATTAAAAACACCTCTTAAAAAGAACTTTCAATATTTGATTTACAATAACAAGACAGATGCAATTTCATAAAGAAAAGTAATTTTTAATTGAATGTCGTTAGCTCAGTTTGATAACATCAATTTTTGCAAGTAGAACTTTCTTGCTCACGCTTGACTTGGGGAGTTAGCTGAGCTGAGTTGAGGGGAATTAAGTCTGGATTTTTTTTGAGTAGATGTTACGAGCCTGCATGGGGCGAATACGGAGGGTGCGGCACTATTTAATATCCAAATTTAAAAAGTTGTGTAGTCGCGACTGCTTACTTGTCTATAGTCGAAAGTTCTAAATGTAAGAAATATTTCATGTAACTTATCATCATTCCTTAGATATTTCCAGCAATGTAGCTTATTCAGTACACGTTGCCCGTTTGCCTCCCTACACTATAAAATATAATCAGCATATATATCATTGCGTATTAAACATTTAACAGGGACTAGAACTGGACACCAGTCCAGTTAGACCCTTTTTTTTTGTAGCCCCGGGGAAACGCATTTACGCGCGTTCACCGGCCCTGGGAGTGGTCCAGTGGTGTGTGGGACTCGCGGCACATGATAGTGCCGAATACCCACAAAAACCACCGCAAGTGCCATCTGTGCCGCCCTCGGTGAGGTGTCCCGGAACAACAAATTATCAGGGCACCTCGACGAGGCTTGAACCATGATGGGGAGTCCAGTTAGACCGAAACCAATGTATCGCAATCTGCAAGTCCATGCCAACTACTTCATCTATCTCTATCATTTTAGCCATAACTTTTTTGGAATATAAAAAATTAAAAAAAAAAAGTTAAATGTACTTTATATACCGTAATCCTGTATTTCAAATTGATTACCTGTATTACTAGGCTGATTGTGTTTTTTGCAAATTATTCTGTCCATGTCACTATGAATTTAGAAATCGTTTCTTGAATAGTCAGTCTTGAATACATAAAATATGTGCCTCCTGTATTAAGCCTACTGACTACCGACGCCATTAGAGATCTGCATTATTGTAAGTGTAGTTGTGTTGCCTCTCCATCCCTTCGGTAGGCCACCGAAACTCGAAAAACGATACAAAATGCGTCATCATAGCTGTCCCTTTAAGGCAGTAGACAGTGAACGTGAGGTCCCATCTCAAGTTCAAAATGCAGTATATTCTAGAAATATAAACACGTCAATCTGGGTATCATATTTTATTCCTTCCCTAGCTATGCCCACACTGGCACTGACTAGGGAAGACATTCATTTCATCAAAGTCAATCTCGCGTTAGCCAAAAGAACATAGCTGGCACGGACTAGTAAAATTTAAATTATGTAATTGGATTTGAGCTAATGATGGAAAATGAGACTGACATCGCTGGGATCATTTTGACGCTACCCCGGGGATAGTTTTATACGCCTTTACCCTCTAGTGACAAAACAGTAATAAAGAATATTTGGTAATATTATACTAATTAGCTAGTATAGGATTATTGTATGACAGTGTATCACCACTTAAATGGCATATCCAGAGCTCCGTTCAGTATTTGCTGTCTTTTATAACTTGGATATAGAAATCTATTGGGTATAGTAGGTTATAATTTTGTACATCTATCACCTACCGTTTACAATTTATGAAAATAAACTGGCATAAGTAAAAAGAAATAATTATAGATATATATTATATTAACTAATATTATAGATTCAAAAATAGTAAATTAAATTGTTATTAGTGCCGGACTGTATATAAATAAAACAAATGTAATTCAAATATATGTTAAATTGTCTGAGTCTTGAAACGGATTGATGAATCTCTAAAATCGAAAATCTGTATTTATTATTATTATTTGTATATGTGTTTTTTATTTCGCACATTAAGCAGCAGACAACGATGATGATGAAATCAATGAGATCACGAATTCCTACACAACTTTTCGTTGGTGGGGACCTAGTAAACACCTTAACTTAACTTTCACTATTCGTGATCACATTTAAGGGTCGGACATTAAATAACAATTTCTAAAATAATATGTTCGTCAAAACCAGAGATATTTTTAAATTTTCTTCAACAGAACTTACTACTTCAAGCTAGCCTCTTACGGATTTATGATTTAAGAGTAAATTACTATTACAATACAAAATAACATTTCCACCTAATGCAGCAAGAGAAAATAGGTGTGGCGATTGATAATGGAAAGAACAATACCTTAGTTGCCAACGATGCCTTTATATACCTAGTGCCATCAACTTATCTGACAAAATCGAAACAAAATCTGCCATCATTAGCTAAAGCTAACTACAGCTGTCATATACTATAACACTAAACGACACACTGACGCCGTCCCTGCTTAACTGATAATTAGTAGTAGCATACCTCGGTTTACTGAAGACATTGATAACTGTATACCTGCTTAGAGACAAGATTGTTTTGGGGTTGAGTGGTAGACGATTACTTTGAAATAAGAATGCAAAGGAGAAAAGTTAAATATGAGACAAGTACGAGTGCCGGTTTGGCTTAAAAAGGATACGCAGACTGAGCAATTGGTGGAATGTGTTAAGCACACATTGAAAGCAGCGGTGTGCACATAGAGATGGTGAGTGATACGGAAAAATGACAGAGAGGAAAAGGCTGCCTTCGGCTTGTGTAAATGTGTGGTAGCCCCACGCTAAGAAAAAAGTCTAAGAGAATAATTATAAATATAAGTCGTCTTCATCATATTAAGATCGGAACTCTGCAGCCATCTTTGATAATAATATACTGAAATGCAGCTGTATCACCTTCGAAGTCAAAATACAACTAAAAACTTCTACATGAACCGTGAAAGTTAGAGTAAAATTTTCACAGATGGTATCTCTGTTGCCGCTGTAACAACAAATCGCAAAAAACGGAACAAATCATTATTTAAGAGGTTTCCCATACAAGAAACATGATTTTTCGAATATGGTACGGAACCATTAGTGTGCGACGCCATGTCGCAGACGGGATAATTTGATCTAGGCAAATCGTGGATCCTATTGGAATTAATCCCTACTACTAACGAGTCGTTCTGAAGTTCGAGTTTTCGTAGTAGAAAGTTTGTTCTGACTTGACCAGTGTCTGGGTTCTAGGGCATGTTTCGCATCGTGCCTCGTGGTCTAGTGGTAAGCATGTTCCGCCACAGATGTGAGGTCCCGGGATTCGATCCCGGTTCGGACCATACAAAAACTGCTACTAGGATCTTTCAAATTCTAATAACTGTCCGGAGTTAGGAAGTTGGCGGCGTTACAGCCCCGTGCCTCCGAGAGCACTGAGCCGTTATGCTGCGCCTAATTTCTCTCCGGTCGTGACGGACTGCCGTTCCATCGGAATAGGAGAACGAAGGAATAGAGAGTGTACTTGTGTCTGCACAAAAACTTCATAATATATTATGTTGTTTTTTTTCATAATAAATTATTATGGCGTCTTGACCAAGGTGTACACTCTAAAACTATAAATATAATCATAATCCAGCGGATTAAGGTCAGGACTTGATGAATAGTCTTGATGGGTAGTCTTCAGCTCCGATCAAGTCCGGAACGTTGGTTTTAACCAAGATTGGGTGGACCGAGCTTTGTGACCTGGTCCCGAGTCTTACTAGAAGGACCATACATGAATGATACCTCGATACACAAAAAATATGGCTCAGTCACTCCTTCATAGCCAACACCCCACCAAACCATCGCTGAAGTCGGCTGTGACCTACCTTTGCGTACCGCTTCAGTAGTTCTTTCGATTTTACCACCCTATTCATATTCAGTTTATCAGTTAAGAAATGACCAGTGGGTCACTTATAGGCTGTATAGTCCTAATTCATCTCCTAAAATACGCGACAGGGTTCAGGGTACTAGCTTCATCTCCCGAGGTAAAATCTTTTACTTTCGGACAGAATTTGTTCGATTTTTTCCCTAACTGCTGCGTCCAGTGTTCGTGCGAAAAAGGTGCCCACCTTTTTCGCAAGAACACTGGACGGCCAGATCTTTCTCTGTCACAAACAGAGAAAGTCTCAAATATTTGACTAATACCAAGGGTGTGGAGAGTTTTTAAAAAATTGCATCCGGCTCCATGCCTACTTTGGTATAATAATTTACAACTATTACTATGTTAGGACTTTAATTTAAGAATTTTGAATTGCGAAATTTCCTTGAAGTCACGTAGTTTCGAAGACATTGTGACGCGCACTAAAGCACAAATCAATAATAAACAAAACTTTGAGTTGTGATCTAGACGTTCTTAACTGTCATTATGCAATAAAGACATGCGTATCCAGCCAAGTTCAAAGAAAATGAACTAGCAATGTAGCACCATGTCTTTATTTACACGAATTATTAAACACCTGAGCTTACATGGAATTTAAAATTTCATAAATGTAGCTCAAACAATTTGGACGTATTAACGTAAATTTCCCGCTTTATATCACTGTCACACTCAATAATGAAAAATAGATTTCATTTCGCAATTAAAACCTCCCATCGAAGAATCATTTAAAATCGGGGACACATAGCGCAGTACGCTACACATATTTTATTTGATCAAATACATTTAGGAAGAGGTAGTGTCATGCTTCATAGGAGCAGGTAGTGCCTTGACACCTGTCCTTTACTAAATAAAGTCTTTTTAACATAAAATAAAGTTATAGTTAGCAAACCGACCTAATTCACATGAATACGGCGATACGGGTAGCCTTAATCATTTAAGTGCAAATCATCTATACTCAAACTAACAAAGCGAAGAAACACAAAACTAACTTGATAATATTCCTTGGAGGAATCGTATCGTAATCGTATCGTAAGTATGAAATTAGGCCAAGTATTATGCGTCCAAATAAAAAAAAAAACCTAACATCGAAGGTGAAGGCGGGAGCGTAGCTTCGACTTAAACCTTCAAACATGTTTCTCTGTATTCAATAATTGATGCCATTAATAATCGCACTATCACTGCCTGAAATCGAGATATGCAATTAGGCTAAACGTCAGCCGCCATATTTAAGAACGTCTCGCAATGACAATCCTGCTAATCGTTAGACCGCCTCAAATCAAAACGGCCCTGTTTTTGAATATGGCTAGCCGTAATGTAATACGGCGATTTGTACAATACTACTACGACATATATATGTATATATACACAAGGACAGTGAACATTTCCGCCTGTCCATTTTTTCGTCCGCACCGGCTTTGCCCGTGAATAAATTATACACTGAAACCCTCCTTGGGAATCACACTATCCATGGATGAAAATCCATTCAATAGAGTTCGAAATAATCGATTATATACAGATACACAGCTTTAGGGGACTTTGTTTTATAATAAGTATAAATGTGTTTGATACAACTATATCCCATTCGAAGTAGGTAATACACCTCCACCTTGTCCCCATGAATGAACAAGCAGTTTCTTATGATTGAATTTGTGATTGCGTCATGGTTTATCTGACCCCCGTTGTCCAGCCAACTACACGAACGTTTTCGGAATTCCTAATCCCTTCGTTTGTGTGTCCATTCAACAAGTTAATGCCAGCTATGTGATTTCTTTATTGTTCACCAAGTGGTACGTGCACTCAACCCTTTTCAGTTTTCTATGAATCAGCATCGAGAGGTACCTCGGTCACATGATACTGCCGCAAAGTGACAGTTGCGCTGTCGCATTTAGTGCGTATTGTAAGGAACCAGTTCTCCATTGGAGGAGGAGAAAAGGAGGTAAACTCATCTGCATGACAACAATAATGACAGATGTCTATGTGCCTCGGTCAAGAATTTGTTTCCTCGTTTGGCTCCCTTTACTATAAATTTTTTTTTGTACATTTACATTGAAAGGTGTTGCTAATTGCGGCGTTTAAGTCAGAACAGCTTCGAATATTGCACTCAATTCGCAGTTATTGAGTTTTGGGTTCGGTCGGGAGGCAAGTTATTGTTGAGATTGAAATTTATTGAACGGAATCGATCAAATTGTCGGATGAAATGCATAAATCCAATAGAATTTCTGGCTTTGTCTTTTTGTGGAAAATGCCATGATCAGGTTAGATATAGAAATATCAATAACTTAGAATTGTACATATACTATTTGTTTTAAATCTTGCTAGCAGTCTGTCTGGGCTTCATATGGACATTTTACAAAATATGACAAATATTCATTGATTTACAAAAATATAACGATTGTAAATTTTAATTTCGGCCTTGTAAAAATTACACATGACAACATACTTATTCATTGACATAACAACACAATAGCTATATATATGCATGCACTTTATTTTTTCACACCTTCGGTTACATTATCGAAGTTTTCATGTCACAAATCTGGAATGACATACAAATCATTGTTATCGTAAAGAAATTACGCATGTGCTACGTGGGGCACAGGCCACATCTAATTATGAATACTTATTTTTTATACTCGTTTTTAATTGAATCTTTTCCATGATAAAACATTTCTATGTGAATATAGATTGTCAATCATGACAAATCGACAACCGATTTTACACAATTGTTAGAAATCATAACACAAGTGTCATGACTATACCTTAAACATAACCTGAAATAGAAAATATATAGGTATTAGATATGAAGATTTTTATTTTATTTCATTTTATTAGGGACAACAAATAGTTACAAAATAAAATACTTATATCTAAACGTGGTCGCCAGGGTCGGACGGGATATGATGTTGCGCCAACGACATTATTTACACATTACACAGCTATTCTGTATTGTATATAGTTATTCAGTACTAGCAGTCATTCGCGACTTCGTCCGCGTAGATTCTGCGTAGACGACGAAACAAATTATATCAGTTGGCATTTTCATAGTTATAATCAGGCACATAAGCTACAACTTTCCAAGTTTCATCAAAATCCGTTCAGTGGTTTTTTTTATAGAATAGGGGGCAAACGAGTAATCGGAGCCTTTTTACGACTACCGACGCTCATGAGTATCCATGTGGATACTATAATTGATGTAATTATGTAATTACTGTGCCGATGCGTTGCCCTCCATCCCCCCCAATGGCCACCGGCTAGTCACAACACACACGAAACGTGACACTGAAGATGTCACTTTGCGGCGGTATTATGTGAGTAAGAGGTACCTCCCGGTCGTAACGGCCCAAATCCTTTGCACAGAAGTACACTACCTCCTCCTATGCAGCATAGCACTACCTCTTCCTGAATATCAAACATTTACATATCCATAAATAAATTAATATATATACATCAATTCTTACTTTCGCATTTAATTATAAATGCGAAAGTAAGAATTGATGAGCAATGTAAGATGTGCCATAAGGATACGTAAAGTCATACGAAAAACAACTCGATAAAGGTACTTAAATAAAATTTTACAGTATAAATCCTACTGACTTGTAGGAGTTTATTAAGAGAGTTTCAATATTATCATGTAATATAATTTGATCTGTACGACCTTCAATGCGAGATACAAGATGATTTAAGGCTATATATTTGAAAATATTTAAGGCTATATATTTGAAAATATTTAAGGCTATATATTTGAAAATATTTAAGGCTATATATTTGAAAATATTTGAGGCTATATATTTGAAAATATTTTTTAATGTCCGTGGATCAGCAGGATTCTTTACGAATACATTTTCGTATATGAACAGAAAGGCTTCAGGCAAATCACGTCTGGTCTGTGCAGGTAGCAAACAACTTTATTAAAACCGAAGTTTGAAAAATAAGAGCATTTCACAATTATTGATTACACACATTCAAAAATAATGATATGCATATAGCATACCTGAAGAAAAAAGATAATTGCATTTCGCGAATAGAGTAATTTACAACTTGATACAGTGGAAGACTACACGTAGAGGTGTGTGGTAAGCTTATATTATATTATCCATAAGATTTTGTTATTTTAATTAAATATAACGATACGCTCACTACGACACACACACAATGCCTAAGTAATACACAAATTATGACACTGTCAAACACATCATTATGGCGTATATTATATACTGTCAGTCCTTATCGGTCCACTGCTGCATATGCAGCAGTGGACCGATGCAGCAGCAGCAGTGGCCTATATAGGCCTCCTTCAATGACCCCAAGACGGCCGAGTCCTTTTTATTAAATACCTCCAAATTTTTTTTTGTACTTGAGATCGAATTCCGATCCTTGGGCGATCATTAGTTATTATTATCTTGCAATTACTTACAAGGCTTAAGGCTCAAAAAATAAAGAAATTAAACCTATAATTCTCAACAAATGCATTATTAAAAGCGTGAAATTTTTCCCAGCACCAATAAGCCCATAAAGAAAACGTCCACTTGATAATACAACAATATTAAGTCATGTATTGTTTATTCTGTTTGAATATGCCACGTGTCACAATATAGAGCGAACTAATGTGGGATACCTTCGTTCGGTTTCAGAAAAACCCTTTCAGTACACAAAAAGCCTAAATACATAATTTAAAGTTTTTGAACGGGATATTCGACAAATACTTTTGCAAGGCGTTGCTAAGCAACATGGGTAAAAGAAAAATAATCATTCAGAACATACTGGTGAAGCAAAACAACGGCACCGGCGGCCGGGGTATTTTTTATTTTCAGCCAACTCTGTTATTCATGACTTTTTGCTCTTAGCTTTTTGTAAGTTTCATGTGGCTCATCTTATTGGTTCCACCCAAAAAGCAATCCCGACCGTAGTAAGAAAACTCCATTAGTCGATGTCTTTTATTAAACGATTACAATTCTCAATTTTAAAGTAAATTCTATTGGTGTGTTAAGTTTAAATATAATGAGCAATATTCTCCTAAACACAGACAATCAATACTTATATATCTGCAATTTTATAATTCTTTGTGAGCTTGTGGCCAAATTCCTACGAAAGATCTGCACCGATTATTATAAAATTTCTGTGTATATACAGTAGGTTCGCCATAAAATATATTTCAATAATCCCGATATTTTCATGGAATTGGACTATATGCGGGCGAAATTGTGGACGCAGTAGTTTATATAGTTTATATGTCTTTGTTATTTTAAAATTATTGTGACAGAAGTGTGACAATTCTATATGTCTCGACACAATGTCTCAAAATCCGATCTTCACGAAGTATTTGTGGTGTCATTCTTGCCGTCCGGACGAGAAATGCCTAACGCGGCCACAGCTGTTATACTGAAGAATTACACTCTATACTAAAATGTGTAAAGCCTCCAACATTAATTGTGTGTAGGGGGCTAATGATAATAATAATAATCTGTGATCAAATCATGTCAGCCTAGCCCATTTTTTTTTCATTGACGCGGGCTAACAAACGCATTTACACACCATAACCGGCCCTGATACCGCTGGACAGTGGTGTTTGGGGCTGGCGGCACTTTGTGGAGCCAAATACTAACCAAATACCAAATGAAACAATCAGTTGTGTTATCAGTGCCGCCTTTGGTGAGGCGCCCCGGAACTAAAAATCAGCAGTACCTCGACGGCCGACTCTCCTAGGGGTCCGACCACTAACTTTGGGCCAGTGCGATGAGGTCAGGTTCCCATTCTCGCTCCTTGCCCTGTACTCAAAATCGCCTCATCTTATAAGAGGGATATAACGAGCTGCATCCTTCAATTGGCTTCCCTTAAGGTGGTTTCAGCCCGGGCTACTGAGCCCCACCGCCACGACAAGGCTTGAACTATAATTGGAATGTTAACCTATCCCTGCGCTTAGTACTGCAAGGATTTGTGTTACAGGCCCTAGATATCGGAAATGTATTTAATGTGTAAGTAGGGATCGGTATAGAATAAAAGCGTCGGTACTGTGCGCATGGTTATCATCGAAATAAATATTGTACTAATAAAATAACGATATTTCAAATATCGGTATTACTCGAAATTCAAGTCATAACCTTTCTGGGCTGTTAGACAAAGACAAGAGTATCCGGTACTATTTGATGCAGTGCAAGGGTGAAGCCCTCAGATGGGCACCATTTGACACACTATTAGGGGTCTAGTGTTGAAGATATTGTCGCTAATGTACCCATGAATAGTATCTTATTGGGCGTCGAAACTGCTTCATTCGGAGAGCCAACCCTTGGGACAATAAAGTTACCCTTTTGAAGAACTCTTCTCTACACTGGGCCTCCGGCTGCTCACAAACAACACGAAACGCAACACCGGTGGCATGGGAACGAGAGGTTGGTACCTCTCGTTCCCATATAGGGTTCTCTCGTTCCCTATACTAGCGTCTCCGTCATTGCCTGCCCAATTCCGCTGCAGCAGGCACCACCGCTTACTAAAAGATCAAATAAGTGAAAACCGATTTTATTCAACGG